>JAOXNJ010137091.1:0-11101 GCA_028566655.1 Metis holothuriae
AATCAATTAATCGACTAATCAATCGACTAATCACTCATTCCTCATTGATGACGCCAGCATTAACACTGTATACTATTAACTCTAACTCTAATGAATGACGTCAGTCAATGTAGGGTGATAACGATATCTGGCCCTTTTTGGCTAAGAAAGTTCTTGTACCTATATGATGTAGGGTCTCTTTTGTGTACAGGAATTGATTGTACTAGGATGTGTGTTTGTTTCTGTCATCTCATTCGTTCTTTTCTTCCCCGCATTGGTCGCAGAACTTGACGCAGAGCGTGCGCGTGTCCGACACGAAGAAGGTCGATGTGACCAAGAAGGTGACTTTCGCCTCGAGTTGTTGTGTCCCTCCCTCTCCCCATTAGCTCCATGGGACTCAGCCAAAAGCCGTTCACTGTCTCGTCGTAGCTCAATCCATGTTTCAATTAGAAAACCCATTGAATCACCACGCTTTCTACGTAGCTTGCTCTTCAGAATCACCAGTAATCGTTTCATCTCAGTGTCAATTCATACGCAAATTCAATCCTTTCGTCTCTTGTCGTACTACCTACTCTATGTAGTTGGTAAAAACACTATGTAAGTCATTCCTGTTGGGGATGCTTGTCCTTTTTCGTCATTTACCCAATTATTTTACACTTGTTTCTTGTCGGATAGGATTCTTATTGTAGTAACTTTTGATCTCCATTAAATTCTGATCATTTCTTATTTACTTCATTTTTTCATGCAATGCACGAGAATGTCGATTCGCCTCCTTCGAAACCGAGGTGCTTCTCAAACTCACTCTTCTATACCTTCTAATATCTACCCACTTTTCCCATTGTTTACCTCATACCTATTGTGTGTTGTCGGTAAACTTTCGAAAATTTGATCTTTTTTCCAATGTTTTGACAGTTTTTACTTAAGTTTTTACTGACATTTCTCGTTGACAAGCATGCCCAACAGATAGCTAGATTTGTTTCGTTTTAAACATTTGTGAAATTTCTCCATCTAATTGTGAGTGTTGTCGTGTGGTCGTCGGTAATGTAGCTTGTGTGCAGTCATTAAGGACTTGTACTACCATCGTTAAAAGCAGTGTAGCAAATCGAGGTGTGTTCAAAAAGATTCCCTTAAATTCTTTGAAATCGTGATTTTCACCGCTCAAAAAAAAATGATCTGCCCTCAAATATCATTTCATGCGCTCCAAGAAATCCCCATTAAAGAAGAAATATGTAGGTACGAAAACTACCTAACATATTATACAGTCAAAATTAAATGGGCTTTTTGATTTTGAACCCACCTCCAAGAGAGAACAAAAAAAAACTTCATTAGATACAAAGTAGTCAAAGTTTTGTAGTAATTTTAGTACCTATATGTGGTAAAAAAAGGTGATTTTTAAAGTCGTATTATTAAGTGTGAATGTAAGTTGTGTTGTGTTGTCCCCCTGACACGTAGTAGTACGCGTTTGTCGTTGGCCAAGCCGCGGTCCTGGCGGCCGCAGCCCAAGTCGATTGTCGACCAACGGGACTGAGAGATCGATCTTTACTACTCTGTTTAGCTCCAATTGACTAGAAATCGACTTTCATAGGTCAAACAATGTCCCACTTGTAGAGCAACAGACACTCATTTTTCTACACGTCCTTGTCCATCCAATAAGTCCACGTATTTACTGCGTTATTTGACTTAGAAGCTTTGGGTGTTGTCCTTGTCCTCGTCCCTCTCCTTGTCGCTGTTCTGCTCCTTGCATTGCTCGTTGTCCTTTTTGCACCTCCTCCCTTTCTATCATGACTTCATTGTAGGAGTACCATCCTTCTTTCTGTACGTCCTAAATCTTCCAATTTTGTCTAAATTTTATCCTTAAACTAGAAATTGACGATTTTAAACTAAACCTCTACTCGTTTTTAACCGTCGTTCAGTATCGCATCACTTCTTTCTCCTCTAATCCTAATCAAACACTAAATGTTTGTGTTGAAACCCTTTGTAGTGTGTCAAAATTTTATCCTTAATCACTTAGTTAATTATATAGAATATTTTTCAGACAATTTCTTTAGATGTAGAAGTAAAAGTAAATGTTTGATTTCGTTAATGCAACTAACTTAGCAATACGTTGTTATTAACTATGTGTCCCTCTTAATAGTGGTAAACCCTTTTAAAATCACTTTGCAAAAGTAGCTGTAGTTATTAGTACTTTTCTTCACACTTTGGCTCTAAAATGTCATTATTTTCCTTACTTACTCAGATTTCAGTTTTTTTGCGTAAAATTTATGCGTCAATTCGAATTTGTTTGCGAAGGTGCGCATTGCGCGGTTGTTGGGCGTGGCCGGCACCGACGTGCCTATTGAGGAGATCGAGCGACTCACGCACCCTTTTGAGGTCAATTAATGACCTTAAATCACATAATTAGGTAATTAAGAATCTTAATTGCTAGTCTTTTGTTAGTTGGGAGTGAATGGGTACTCGTTCGCCATCAATAACAATGGCCACATTCTGTTCCACCCCGATTTGCGACCCATGTTCGACGAGATTCTCAAGCCCACCTACAACAGCGTCGATCTGACCGAGGTCGAGCTCGTCGCCGACCCGAAGAACCAGCAGCCCCAACCCAGACGAAACGACTCCGAGCTCCTCAGTGTAATACATATCTTTTTTTAATTTTAATGATTTTTAAAATTGTTTTGCTAAAAAATAATTAAAAATACATACAATATTCGTTTAACAGATGAGGAAGGACATGGTCAACCAGATTCCGGGACAAACGTACATGACCGTGAAGCAGCACTTCGACGACATGGTCAGAATCGCCTTCAGACCCCAATAGAAAAATTACAAAATTAGCATTGAAGATGTAATTTTTACTCTTCAAACAATCATTTAAAAAAGGAAACATTTTTATTTACAGAAAAGAGCAACGGTACGCACACTGGACTACTTCTACCATCCCTTACGCAACACTCCCTTCTCCTTGGGCATCGCGATCCCGCAGGAGTATGGCAAGTTCCGAGTCGACGCCAAAATAAGAGCAGATCTAGCCAGATTCAATCGTAAGCCAATAATGATAATAATAAAAAATTTAACATGGATTGCGATCTTCAACATTTATTACTGACTGTTTGTGCTCAGTCTCCTCGTTGTTGGAGGAGGGCGACGGGTGGCGCGTGCATCCCGACTGGCTGTACTGTCGCTACAACTATGCCGGGGTTCGAGGTCGACAGTTTTCGAGTCCTGAAGAGAGCATTCGACATTTTGTGGCCAGAATGCAGAAACCGGGCTGGAATTGGGGAACGCCGCCGGTCAGACCCTTGCCAAAGTGCAGTGACAGAGACACTTTCGACCCCAATTGCATCAAATGTGAGTCAATCGAAGTCAAATGATAACTTCATTTCATACATTTATTAACAGAATGCTAAAAGATTTGACTAATAAACCATTTTGTGAGTGTTCTAAAATGAGTTGGCTCAATTCCGTGTAATTGGTGCAGCTCATGGCATGGACAAGATGGACCAGCGCTCTCACATGTGTGAGTCTTCATTAACACTCTAACAACTTAAAACATCCTTGAAATAAGAATAATAGCATTATTTTTTATTAATTAACTGATGTAATTATCAAATTTGTTTTAATTTTCATAAATATTTGATATGTTTAGGTCACCGTGAGCTAATGGAGTCGCTGTTGTTCGACGCGGCCGTGACGAAGGACTTCGAGAAGCAGAAGAGCGTCTACAGCAGCCAAATCACACCCGGTCTCTCGTAAGTATAATTTAAAATCAATTGAAAAATCGGCTTATTTTAGAAAAACAAGAACAAAACTGATGACCTATTCTATCAATTTTGGCCCACTTTTCGATCCCATCATTATTATTTGCCCTCCCCAAAATTGCCCTCCCTCACTAAATAACGCTATCAGAAAGGGATACGCGGAATCTGTGCTAGCACAACTCTTTGAGCGCACCTCCAGGTCTGTATTCACTTACTGATTGATTGATTACTGACATGATTGATTTCTCCATGAATTTCTTATTCGAATTTAAGGGATGTTCAGCAATCATGACAGGCATTGTTCTGGAATATTTTACTGTCATCGGCTAAAATGACTGAGGTTAAGCACAGAAGATCAAAGTTTCATTGAGCTATATTTGAATTGTTTTCGATAAATACTTGAAAAGGGACGAGGAAGAGGAGGAGACTGAATCTGAACAAGTCATAAAAGAGGAGGAGAATTCAAAAGAGGATGATGAGGAGCTTGAAGCTCAGGTCGAAGATGTTGACGAACCCAGTGATGAAGAAACAGAAGCAAGGGACAGAGTCTCTGTTCATGAAGAAAGGATAAATAAATTCAATGAAACAGAAGAAAATATAAAAGAAGGAATCGTCACAAAAGAAAATGAGACCGAGGAAGGTGATCAAAACAAATCAGAAGAAGAAGAGATCCTAGTAGAGTCAGAGGTCAATGAAACCACAATAGTTGGTGATACAAAGCGATCACGTCGAGATACATTAGAAGTAAAGGTCGATACAATTGATGGAGAAATCGTGACCGAAATGGAAGAAGATAATAATGAAAAAGTGTTTGATAAGGTCGATTCGAGTGCCGAAATGACCGAAATTGTAGGAGACGATGAAAAAGATGAAGAAAAAGGTGAAGAAAATGCTGTCAAAGAAGAGAAGAATCTCAATAATTTTACTGTAATAGAAGAACAAAATGAAAGTGAACTCGAAAAAGATGATGAAATCGACCTTGAAATTGAGGATGAATTCGAAGATGATTCTTCAACAAAAGTTGGGTTGGAGATTGACGAAGAAAATGAGGAAAAAGAAGACCAGAAAGACGATTTGGAAGACAAGTGAGCTTGGAGTGCTGCTCAATTAACAATCTAATAACAACTTACGGTTTGACTCATCAAACAAGATTGAGTGGCAATAAAATTGAGCAGCATTTTTTGTAAAAAAATGCTCAAAATTGCCTTAATTCCAAGTAATAATACTAACCAAACACTAATCCATAGATATATGTAGTCCTTACTCCTCAGAATCCACTACTAAGAAACAATTAACTGAGCCCTTAATTGACATTTACAACTATTTTTCAGCCAAAAACGAACTTTTGAACCAAAGTCTAGAACTAAAACAGCATTTTGATAATTTTTTTTCTGAAACAAATTATTTAGAAACGAGACCTACAAGCGTATCGGGATTCAGCTGGCCTTCATAGCGACGAGATCTGGGTTATTGCGGTACAGCGACCACAGCCACCTCTTCCAAGAGGAGCAGGAGGAGAAGGCGCAGAAGCAGGGACTCCCGCCTCTCTTCCAACCGTATAAAATGACTCGATTCACATGTTCTTATTGCCATTAATTGATACATTTTTGAATGACTTATTAAAGACATTTTGCGGACGTGAACAACAAGGCGGTGGACGAGACGTGGTACCGACGGGCGGTGGACTACCACCGCGTGAACCCGCGCGCCTTCGTGTTCAGCGTGCCGTTTGACATCGGCGAGCGCGGCACGACGGTCACGGCCACGCACGCCATCATGGTGGGCCGCGGCGCGCAGAAGACGCCAGCGGCCGTGGCGGGGCTGCAGATCAACTACGGCGTCTTCAGGGACATGTTCTTCAGCGAGACGCGCAAGTGCGTGAAGGGCGTGAAGGAGTGCGAGCGCACCTGCGCCTCCGAGGACCTCGAGTGCTACGTCATCGACAACAACGGCTTCATCGTCATCTCCGAGGACCCCTTCCACACCGGCAAGTTCTTCGGCGACGTCGACGGCGCCATCCTCGAGAGTCTCGTCGAGAACAACATCTTCAGGAAGATCACCATCTTCGACTACCAGGCCATCTGTCTTGAGCCAGTCGACGACGGCAGCGGCGCATCCGCCATCATAACAGTAATCATCCTTCTCGATTCTTTTGTCATTTATGATTAGATCAACAGAATTAACGTGAATTTTGTGAATAGCCGTTCAAGTGGTTGGCTCATTGGCTGAACTTGGTGCTGGCGCAATTGGCGTGGGCGTTGGTGCGGCTGGAGGTGCAGAGTTGGCTGAACTTGGCGGAAGGGCTTGCGCTGCCCATGGGCAACGTTGACAGCGTCGACGTGTCGGGGACGGAGTACGTGGCCGACTACGGCTCGAACGACGCGGCCTTCTACGACCAGGCCTCGGACTACCCCTACTTCTACGAGGATGGGGACCCGGCCATCGACGAGTTCGCGCTCAGGGAAGGCAGCCCCATCCCCTTGCTGGAGCTGACCTACATCAACAAGACGAACCCCGAGCCCTGCGACAAGGAGGCCGTGTTGCTCGAGTTGGACGAGAGCAAGTTCTACTACGACAACGGCAAAAGGAGTCGCTTGGTGAACGGCAAGTTGACCAATTGCCACGAGAGCGAGTGTCAGAGGCCCTTCAGCGTGCAGCTGATCCCGCACACCAACCTCGTGATGATCGTGGCCGACAAGCTGTGCCCCTGCTTCTCCACCAAGATGTCCATCAGCCCCAGGAAGATCGAGTACGGCTCCAGGAACGAGTCCATGTACTGCCAGATGCTCAAGTACAACTTGTTCCGGAAGAAGCCCGACGACTGCTTCCCCTACCACGTGCAGGAGGCCGAGATCAAGCTGTGCGGCAGGGCCTCCCTCAACTCACAATTGACGTCAATCACCTTTATACTAAGCACTCTTCTCGTTCTTCTAGCAAATCGGTTTCATTGATTAATTAGCAACACTTAATGTGCAATTGATTCTGTGACATGTGCATCAACCAGTCTTCCATGGCACCCAAACATTATTCAGAGCCCCTCCTAGCTCGATCCGTGGTTCTACTCATCGATTGAGTGAGATTGTGTATGTGCTGTTGCAGTGTTCCACAATTTTGACTGTTTGACTCGCAATTCAGATTGTAGACCAATTAGCGATTCATCAATCATGTTCCACATCCACTACTGTAGTTAGAATTCGAAAATTGCGAGTTGTGCAGAGACCCAAACCAAATTCTCTGTTGAAAAGTGCTCGTCATCTGGGCAATAGACTCGATCGATCATTACTCAAACAATTACACGGTGGTAGAAAAGCAAACCCTTCAAAAATCACCTCAATTTCACGAAAAATTGGAATAGTGCACCTCAAAATAACAAAGTTCATACCGAACCAGCAACCAAGGATCCTCACACTCTCTATACTGAACAAGAACCTCAGGATCCAACAAACAGTCTTAAATCCCAATTGAAGTTGGCTTCATATTTTGTCTATATATGTATAGTATAATTAGTCACAATGAGGGTTATAGTCACAATGCGAGTTCATGTGCTATTGTGAGACTCAGTTGAACAGTACACTCACTTATTTTGGAGATGTTTTGAGGAAAATTCTGGATACAATGCTTCATTTAGAATGTTAATGCTCAATTTGGAATCGTTTTTTTTTTTTAATGGATATTTTATAGTACCTACAATGTTTCTTTCTACGTTTCATTTAGCTAAAATTTTCGTTGTTTTGGTTAACGCGCGAAAATTAAGATCGATATTATGAAAGTCGAGGAAGGAGATTGCGTCTTCTCCCACTGCTTAAGGTCGAATGAACTTACACATTATGTAAGCTTTTTAATTAAGAGACATTAGATAGGTAATGCATTCAATTTTGCAAAATTGCATTAGTAAAACTAAGAATAAATAGATTTGTACCAAAGTAATAGAATTTTACCTATTTATACAAGTATACAGTAGTGTGTATGAAGTATACTCGAAGTTGTAGGTGCACAAGCCGAATAGAGGAGAGGCCTGCAGTACTTGGTTGTGTACTGCATGAAAAAGAGCAGCTCTGACATTGCTCTGTACATTTTGTGTACACAGAAAGTAAAGAGATAGAAGAGAAAGACGTGCGTACAGTGCTCGCACATGTGACTTTTTGTGTAGAGAAGCTTTATAAGTGTATGCAATGCGCCTAGTATGTGAAGTTTGCGAGCTAAAGTCTGGTTGCAATGAGCATCAGCTAACTGCAGATTGGGATCGACAGACAGTCGAAGGAGATGGAGGGGAACAGGGAGCAGAAGTCCAACCTGAAGGACGACAACGACGAGGACAACGAGGAGTACGTGCCCAAGTTGAGGAGGCCCTTCCCCTTGGACAACAACAACGAAATCAGCAGCACCTCGCCCACGTATTCAGCTTAATTAACTCTTAAATATGTATTTGTATAATGAATGTTAAATGATAGACGAGGTGTTCGTCGTGGAGCGAGCTCGAGCTACCCCGGTCTGGCGATGGGCCTCTCCATGTTCGGCTCGGACACGCTCATGAAGCTGGGCGTCATCCGCAACGAGCTGCAGAACATTCTGAGGTCGCAGCTGAAACGAGTCGACGGAGAACTGCACGCCCTACTTGAAAGGTCCAATCAATTGATTGATTGATTAGTTGATTGCTTTCTTATTGATTGATTGGTTGATTGATTTGTATGGAATGTGTGGTTGATTTAGGGTGAAGGCGATGGACTCGAATCTGGAGAGTTCAGAGCGTTTCATCAGTGTCTCTTCGAATCTGCTCTCCGAGATTGTTGAGTGGCGTTTGGCACATTGCGAAGTAACAAATTATGTTTTTTTTATTTTAACGCAAATTTTTTTAAACCGATTTTTAAGGAAAATTTGAGTTGTTTTTATTTAAAGGACGAGGATTTGGACAGTTTATTGGACGCCGACACGAACGGCGCCTTGTCGCGCTTTGACTTGCAGCTGCGACTTCTTGATCTGCGTCTCAAGGAGGCCAGAGAGGCCAATCAGAGTTGACTTGATTGATTGATTGCAATCACCTTGATTGATTGATCGCAATCAACGCGATTGATTGATTGCAATCACTTTGAGCAACGATACAAATTGATGTGGCAATAATGAGCTTGTTTGATCCATAGTGCAAATGATGGATGTGTTTTTCAGGGCCCTCTTTGTGTGTTTGTTGTCGGGCTGTGATCAACTTGACAAAGAAATCAATGTTGAGGCCAACTTAAGTCACCACAATTAACTTATATCTAGATAATGCATGCTTAACACTTTTTGCAACGATCATTTTTCAATTTGGCCATTTTACCCCCCTCTTTTTTTTGGACCATCAAATTTGTCATTTTTGCTAAATGTTGCATGAAAATATCAAAATATTTCGCTTTTTTCACCTTATTAATTGACAAAAACTCATGTCAAAGTCTCATGTTAATGCATTGAAGTAGTAGTTAAAATTGCTTCTTAATAACAAATACCTATAATGTTGAATTGCAACATCCATGTAACTGTCACTTCCTGTCAAATTCTCCAATACACATTGTTAAAAGGCCATTGCAAAATTTCTTCTCGTCTTGTGCCAAAGTATCAGTTTTCTCATCCCTATATTACAGAACTTTTACGCAATCAATCAATCACTCAATCACCTTCTCCTATAATGTTATTTTTTGATGCTCTAAAAAATCCCTAAAGCCCCTTTTTGTGCCTGTCCCCTCTGATCCACTGGACCATGGTGGGCACGAAGTAAGAGATGACGAGATCGGCGCCCGCCCTCCTCATGGCCACAACCACCTCGGTGAGCGCGTCCCGCAAGTCGAAGAGCTTCTTGTCGGCGCCGTGCACGAGCATCGCGAATTCGCCTGAAACCTGGTAAATGGCCAGAATGTGATCGGGATGACGCTTTTTCACGGCCTGAACGACGTCCAAGTAGGCCAGACCGGGCTTGACCATTAGACAATCGGCGCCCTCGGCCACATCGCGATCTGTGGCTCTCAGAGCCAAACCCAGGCTGGGTGCGGGTAATTGGTAACTGCGGCGATCCCCAAAGGTGGGCGCCGAACCTGCCGCATCGCGGAACGGGCCGTAGAAGCAGGACGCGAACTTGGCCGAATACGCCATCAACGAAACCTTCGTATTTAAACTTTCATATTGATTACATATATCAGAAAATCAATTTTAGTTCTGTTTACGTGTCTTTTTCCATGCCTTGTTGCTGAGATTTCGCCGTCGGAGCATGTCCTTGATGGCCCTGACCCTGCCGTCCATCATGTCGGAGGGCGCCAGCATGTGCACGCCGCTCTCGGCCAGCGCCTGCGACAGCTTGACGAGGGCATCCAAGGTCTTCTCGGCGTCAATGGTGCCCCTGCTCTCGTCCAGGATGGCGCAGTGGCCGTGCGACGTGAAGGCGCAGAGACAAATGTCGGCGGCCACCAGCAACTCAGGGAAGTTGGAGAGGAGCAAGGGGATCAAATTTAGCACTGGGTTCACTTTGGGCTCGTCTCCCTTGAACATTTCGCACGTTTTGCTCTCCACAACCGGAAATAGGAGGACTGAACTCAATCCCTCCTTTACCAAAGGTTTCAGGAAGTCGATGACCTGACTCGAATTGTAGCGAAAGACCCCGGGTAAGCTCGAGATTGGCTCGGGCGAGGTCAAGTTCTCCTTGTTGTGGACGAAGATGGGCAACATGAAGTGCGAGATGTCCATGGGCGCCGAGGGCGCGGTCCAAGAGCGCAACACCGGGTGGAAGTAGCTCGAGTGCAACACCTGCATCGACATTACCGTCGATCTCGTGGATTTCGGGGATGCCATGTTGTAATTCTTTTTCGATTAGACGAAGAATTGATCCTTCTCTACAGGCTTTTACTACACTGACTATCATATTTGTTTTGTGTGGCCAAGTGCGGAACGGGTTCCACTCCAAACTGGCTTTTTTCTGACAGTTGTCATCACGGGTAACAAGAGAATTGAATAGAAGAGAGAAATAAATGGATCCAAGACGTTTAATGCCAAAACGTTTTTAAGATAGAGATAGAGCAAAAAAAGGTCAATTACTCTTTCTCTTTTTCAGAACTGGAAGTACAGGTCCATGAAGCTATGCATGTCGCTGTTGTCCGGGAAGCAGCGGTGCTCCTGCATCAAGTAGGCCATGGCGTAGTTACGGTCCGCCATCTCGCGCTCGCTCAGGAACACCACGTTGTTGAAGCCCACCTCCTCGTGTCCAGCCAATCGCTGCCAAATTACATTGCTGGGTTAATTAGAGTAATAGGGTAATTAAGAAATGGAAAATAGGTATAAGATTTCACCATGAGATATCCCTTGAGGAAGTCGAACTTGTCTGCCAGACGCATCTCGCTGTGCAGCAG
>JAOXNJ010137312.1:0-11098 GCA_028566655.1 Metis holothuriae
CGAGGACACTTCAGAGAAGTACAACTACTAAACTAACTGAGTGATTGACTCAATTAAGTGATTAATTATCTTTAATTGCATGTTAATATTAGAGAGGAAGAGAAGGAGGAGGAGAAGGGGGAGGAGGCGAAGGAGGAGCGGATCGCGTTGGCGCGCGACTCCTCGGCGCTGGCGAGCGTCATGGGCGAGATGGACATCGAGGAGCAGAAGGAGCAAAAGTTGGATCTGCTCCAATTAATGGACAAGGAGGCTACTTCTTAATAAGAAACTTTATACTACGATTGTACGAACGTTATACAATTAATGTTAAAAGAAAATTTAATTTGGGCTCGTTTGTTTTTGAGAGAGGCATTTTATCATCCTTACAACTGGAGTGAAAACAGAAAGGAGTAATCGAATTTGGTCAAATAAACATATATGTACAATTTTTGTTCCATTATTCGACATTGATCCGTTGCAAAACCTTTGGTATAGCGTGACGTTTTTTTCTTTTTTTTTTTTCTTTTTTCATCCAAGTTTTGGGACCCGTACCTTACATCAAGCCGGATAATACCTAAGTAAAGGTCTTGATAATCCTCTACGGATCAGATCCCAACGTCTTTAGCGAGACATTTCGCGGAAAGTCGCGGCTATTTGGGCGCCTTTCAAACGGCTTTTGCTGGTCACAGCTCTGGCGCGTCGCGACCAAAAGACAACAAAAAGCGCCGCGCCTCTTTCTTTTTCCCCGGCAATCGTTCGTTGGTCGACTGCCATGATGGACGGCGAGGCGCTGCTCAAGGCCTTCGCCGCCTCGGCCAAGCCCAAGCAGGAGAAGGTCGTGACCGAGGCCGTCGAGGTCGTCTTCGACAACAACAAATGCGTGCCCGTCCACGGCGACAAGGCAATTCCCCTCTAAAAGTTCAACAAAACTGTAGTAATTAAGTCTGTCTTCGATTGATTGATTGATTGATTGGTGTAGGTGGTGTTGCGTTCTGAGTCGAGCGGCGGACACAGCCTGGGCTCGTCGCAGCTGACGTTCCGGCCGCTGGCCGACTTCGGCTTCGAGAAGAATGCGTTGTTCGGGCGCCGCGTCACGGCCGCGCCGCCGCTGCTGGCCTACGTGCTCAACACCAGCAACAAGGAGCACGCCGTCAAGGTCGTCAGTCACGAGGGCAAGGCCAAGACGCTCTGCAAGGGATTCAAGGACAAGATTGTCGACATCCAATTCGCCCATGCCGCCCCCACCGAAGAATATGAGGTGGAACTCTTCAAAATTTCCAAAAAATTCAGTGATAATTAGGTTATTTGACGTTTTTTTTTTTATTTTGCCAGGCTTTGTTGGGCGCCATTGATGCCTCTGGTTTGGCCATAGTGTTTCAGATCGGCTTCGAAATGGACAATCTGTGGCACAAGGCCGTGCTACAGCTCCAGCCTGAGGGTGTCAACAATTCGCCCTTAATGAGATTCACTTGGTTTGTAAATCAATTTTTCTGACTGGTATCATAAGATTTACGAGAAATTGTTTTGTTGTAATGCTCTGATTTGTTCCTGTTAGGTGTCCGTATGTGCCCGAGGAGGATGACGAGGACGAGGAGGAAGATTACGAGGACGACGACATGGCCTCAAGGCTCTTCGTAATTACTAGAGAAGAGCAAGTTACGATATACAACTTTGACACGGTTAGTTCTTTTTAAATTCGGATCATTCCAAGCTAGAATGCTCTACTTTATGTTTTTTTCTTTTAGATCATGGAGAAGTACGGTTCTGGCTCGCACAAGGCCTCCATGTTCACTACTGGCATCATTAGCCTCCCTCCTTTCACCGCTGCCATTACGTGTGCGCAACTGAGTCCTGATGGAAGTGCAATTGCAGTGGCTTCCTTGGATGGACATGTCAAGTTCTTTCCTGTGTACTTCCAAGGTGAAGAGGTCGAAGAGTCAAAGTCACTCCACGAGTTTGAACCTCATGATGGACACAGAGTCACTTATTTGGCATTCCTAGACGATCGCACCGACACAACGCCCAATAGACAATTTTGGAAGTTTGTTATCACTGGTATGCATACCACCATTCTAGAAAATTTAGATAATAACTTAGTGTTATTGTCAACAATTAAATTTGTTCAATACAGGAGCCTACCATAACTCGGAGCTGAAGATTTGGTCTTGTGAGACTTGGCTTTGCCTGCAGACCCTCAAATTTGCCCCTTTTCCTTCCTCCCTGACTCATCCTCAATTTTCGTTGGCCATGGATGCGTCATCGCGTTATCTTCTTCTCTCGGAGCTAGATCGCCGTCTCCTCTACGTCTTGCACTTCAAGGAGAAACAGTTGGCCGCCAGTGTTGTGTCTGCCTCCGAGTTCGCCATTCCGGCGCCATTCCTCTCCATGTTCGTCGTGTCAGCCTCCTCTGAGGTCAACCACGAGTTCATATCAGAGCGGGACGACAAGGATGATGACTCCGATGATTACGACGATTCAGACGATTCTGAAAAGAACGAGCAAGACGACAATCAGGTTAATATCACCATAAAAATGGGGGATGAGGGGAATAGAGGGATGCTTTGGAGATTTTAATGCCAAGAAATTACTGGTTGCATCTTAACACTGCTAACTGGTTCATATTCCTCTACTATTTCAGAAGCAGACCGTGATTGACCTGTACTTGGTTCAACCGAAGGGTTTGCAAAAATGCCGAATCAAGCTTGATGATCTTGCAGACCAGGCTCATCACGAGAACAAAGAGAACGACTTTACGAACGCCGCCGTAGCCATAAAAGTAATTCCCTTTAACAGATTTAATGTATAATTGAACAACAAGGTAAACAGTGTGCTTTTAAACAACGTACAATTTATAGCAGGAGGCTTTGTCGCCGATGGAAGTGAAACCGAAGCCCTTGTCTCGCCTGCGTGAGGACAGTCTTACGCTCTTGTCCCCGGAGGCATTCAAGGTGAAGAAGGAAATAAAAGTGGAGATGGACGACAATAGCATATCAGAGGAGGACACTGCGGCGCAGTCGTCTCTTTCCTTGCTTCCTCCACTAAGGAGTGGCAACAGTTCTCCTTCCAGAGAGGTCGAGGACATCTTAGCTGAGTCGGAAGAACAAGGTAAAATGTCCCAGATCAATTTTAAAAGAACTTATGAAAACATGCAAGTATGCTCCTTTCACTTAACGTTTCTCGCTTGCTTTTTGATCTGTTTCTTTGTACTATGAAGGCGGAATTGAAGGAGATTTCGTCATCACCGACGACATTAACATGGATGATGAAGATGACGAAGAGGAACCTGAGGAGAAGAAGCCCATCATACCGCAACTACCTAAACAAGGTGAGTAGATCATATACTAGATTTTATTTAAAGAAACGGTAAGGATGGATCAGGAACGTTGTTCACGCATTCTATCTCATTTCATATTTAGAAAATAAGTCATCGACGGCGACTCCACCTGACCCAAGAGTCCTGAACCGAAGCCTCGAGAATCCGTTCAGAAGCAAGCCGGACGGTTCTGATGAGACCTTAAAAGAAATGCTTTCACTGATGAGGAGTCAGCAACGGGAGATACTCAATCTTACAGCAGAAATGCGTAATTTAAAGACTACGTTGCGAAACCAAGAGGAACAGCACAAGTTAGAGCAAAATTCCATGAAGCCTGACAAGGCCATAGCAGATTTGGAAAAAGGTGTGAGGGTCAAGATGGAGCAGATCGTGAGACAGGAGATGAAAAAGCTTAACCAACAAGTAAGTGAGCAAGTTCAAAAAAGTCTTCAATCGGAAATGAAGGCGAAGGTTCAGAGTTGTGATGCGGCTCTTACGGCGGCCGTATCTCAGATGTGCCTCTCAAAGAGCTTCAGCGCTGCTTTGGCCTCGAATCTTTCGCAAAACTTGTTGCCTCTCTTGGACGCAGCTATGAAAGACGCATTCGTGCGCTCTTGGGTTCCCGCCACAGAGAAGGCTTGCAGGAGCATGTTCGACCAACTAGGAAACAGCGTGATGCAAGGATTGCAACAACATCAGAGCCAATTGAAGGGTCACGTCGACCAGGTCAGTAGCGTTCTTCAAATTTAGAACTTCGTGGTTACCATAGATCTTAAATGTTTCTAATCCTTTCTTCCTTGATTGATTTAGACCGTGTCGAGGGTGCATCGTGACCTCGTTCCCGTTCTTACTTCGGAGCTAAGTCAATCCTTGGACAAACACGATCGAAGACTTGAGTCCCGTGACTCTGGTCTCATCTCGGCGTTGCGCGTCGTCATCGTTGATGAATTGCGCAAAGTCTCCTCTTCGTCTGTGCACACCAGTGCTTCTCCAATGGTTGTGGACCAGGAGCGTGACGTGCGTCGTATGATGGAGGAAGGACGCTACGATGCGGCATTCAAACTGGCTTTGCACGCTAACAACCTCAAACTGGTTGTGAAGACTTGCGAGATGGTGGAGCCTTCCCAGATCTTCCAACGCTCCAAATGTCTCCTGACTCAACCCGTCCTGCTCTCGTTGGTGCAACAAATGGGCCACAATCTGGATGAGAAGACGGAGACCAAACACCAATGGCTCAAATTGGCCATTTTGGCTTTAGACCAATCCGATAGCGACATCAAGCCTCATGTGAACAGTGTTCTTCGACAGTTAGAGAGCAAACTGAGACAGTTTGTGCAGAAGAACACTAATGGAGGTATGGGCAAAGAGATGAAGCTGCTGCTCATGGCGATCCCGTCCATGATGGCCGATGAGTAATAGAGGAACAGCAACACTTATCAAGAGAAGCGATTTTGGAATTTAATCAACATTTACTTGTTCCACTCATCCTATCCGTCATTTAATCAACGAATAGTTTTGACAAGATTTGGCCCAGAAGTACCGACCATGATCAACCGTATTAAGACCACACTTGAAGAACAGATCGTCTGCAACAACTTTTGGGGCGGGTGTCGCCGGGCAACTGTGTATTTCGTGAGCGTGTATTTTAGAAGGTAGAATTAACAAGAACGAACAAGTGAAGTATGACAAATTAAATCAGGCCCCTCTTTTTCGCAGACGTCATAAATACTTACAAGTACGAGAAGTGCTAATCTAAAAGTACGTGCGTGTTCGTTCCAAGAAGGCTAGATAACTAAGAATATGAATCTGTAATCATTCGCTTTCCTCCTCTTTGACGCCTCTATGTTGGAAGAATGTCTGAAGAAACTGCTTTCGGATTTATTGATAAACGACGACAAAACACAAATCTCAAGACTCCAGGGATTGCCCAGACTCTATGACTTTATTGCTGAATTCTCATACCTTTAGTGAGCTACTCTTTAATACGGTCTGCCTCTTATGTTTCTAGGTTCGGAGCCGCTGCCGCACGGACAATCACCCTCGCATCTCGGTGTCTGCAGCAAAACCAACTCATTATTTCAACTATTCAAAAACTTTCCCTTAATTTTAATATTCGTTTTGATATTTTGCTCAAATCTCACGTAATTGTCGCATTTGGCCAAGCATGCGTTGTTGTATCTGCGCTCCGAGTTGCCCCTGGAAGCGCAGACGGGCAAGTAGATTCTGGGACAGGCGCAAAGCGAGGTCGACGCCTGCCCCAGCATCTCCGTCATGATCAGCACGGACAAGAACAACAAGGACAACCTGGTCATGGTGGACGGCCTCAATCAGGAGTGAGTGGTGTCTGTCTCGAATGGAATCTCAAATTGACTGCTTCACTTTTTAGTGCTTTATGAGGTCCGGATTCAGTTGCAGGTAGGAAACGATGTTGTGCAACAGGTGCAGGGCGTCCCAGATTTGGCATTGTGCCTCATTCTATCTCGTTATGCCTCACTTGTCATTGCGACAATCAATTTTGAGCTAGCTGTTCAAACTAACTGCACACTCGTACTCTCTTTTTATTGTGCGCAATTCAAATGAACCTTCTGTAAACGCCAAAAGCTTTGTTTTTTTGTGTGTAGCTCCTATCTGAACCTTATGTAATTATTAAATTACTTAGGTAGATTGCTACAAAGTCTTAAAAAATGATCATTTTTTTGTGCATTGCGCCTAGTAGATACAACTTTCATTCCATCAATCTCTTCCACGAACGAATTACAGAGAATCCACTCAATTTCGCAATTTCACAACGAACGACACCGGGGTCCATGCAAATATTGCTCTGACAAAAAAAGGCCCTAAAAGTGCATTTTTGGGGCACACATTTTGTTGCTAAATACATAGATCAAAGTTTTTTTAAAGGGGAATATGGGGCAGTTTCGAGGAGGCAGTATGTATTTTGGTAAGTTCTTTCTGATTCTCGAAAATGTTCCGCTCAATAGAACCTTATTTAGCGGAACTTTTCGATTCGGAGTCCTGCAGGAATCACGCAACCTCTCCACATCAATTATGTTCTTGATCTATCAATAAATTCAATAATGACTATTATTATGGATGTACGCGAAATTTTGCTAATTTCTTGAACAGAATGGTTACTTTGGTGGTTGCAACACTTATTTTTGACATGGGGGAACACCTTCGGAGCCTGTTGTGACAATTGCAGCACCTACAGAGAACATTCAACTAATACAATTAAACATCATTCTTGGAAGATGATCATGATTGTTGAGCCCTTAAATCAACATTTATCCCGGAATCTTTGGCTCATTCTCTCTTCTTCAAAATCGCTTTGGCCAACCTTGCATTTTAGCGTCAATTTGTAACATTAGTATGGATTTGCTTGATGCTGGACGAGTTGAGGGCTGGCAGTAAAGGGGCTGTTGAAATCTATATTATCCACTTGATTGATTGATTGATTGATTGCACATGTCCTTTCCTAGTTGATTGATTGATTGATTAGCAGATGGTGTTGGCGGTGTTTCGTTTGGACAGCGTGCCCGATCGACAGTTGAGGTAGTCCTCCAGATCCTCGGACGCTATGTACTCCTCGCTGGGATCCTCGTCGTTCTGGAGTCGCTGCGACACCTATCAAACATCGATCAATTGGTAGATTGTCATAAAACTTGAACTGATAAATTTCGAAAAACGTAAAAGGGTCAGAACCAACAAAAGTGTTTTGGCCAAAGCATTTAGGAGCCCCCAATCGAAATTCCTTCTCCAGAGAAGCTTTTGGACACATGTCCAAAACTTTATGTATGCAGTCATCCTTTGATAATAGTAGTACTTCAAAGCGAACTAAGAAGAAGTTGTTTATACTACAGTTTGGATGCCAACAGCATTTCCTATAAGACAGTTATTGTATAAGGAGAGGGCATTAGACCCGTTTTCCGGGGCATCTGGGGGTCTTAGGAGCCTTATTTGCATATATCGGTTGCCGTTGTCTGTCCAGCCCCTTCCCTGTGAGAGTTAGGCATTCAAGTCGATTCTCGAGCCATATGTGAGTGACACAAATTTATTGTTATAATAGACGGAAAGTAAGAAAGAAACCTCTTCTACTGATCGAAGAACACGCAGGAAGTTGAGGCCGGCCAACTTGCGCAGCTCCTCCTGCGTCCACTGCCCGGAGGAGAGGAGGTGCGCGAACAGGTAGGGGTACCGCGACACGTCCTCCAGACCCACCGGAGTGCTGTAATTAAGTCATCCTAATCGATTAATTAAGTCATTTACAGGTGATTAAGTGATTAACAAGTTATAGAAGTGACTAAAGTCTGTTAATGAGGCGTCGATTACGCGTTGATGCCGTCGTAGGAGGCGCCGATTCCGACGTGGTCGGGTCCGGCCACGTCCTTGATGTAGGTGAGATGGGAGACGACGTCGTGGATGGTGGAGGCGTTGGAGCAGGTGAGGAAGTTGGAGAAGAAGTTGACCATGACCAAGCCGCCCTTCCTGGCCGTCAACTTCAAGAGGTCATCCCTGACGTTCCTGGTGGAGTTGCACAGCGCGTAGACCGAGGAGTGGCTGAAGATGACGGGCGCCGCGCTGCTCTCCAGGGCGTCCAGGCAAGTTTGGTGCGAGGAATGCGACAAGTCGATCACCATGCCCAGGCGATTCAGCTCCTTGATCACAGTCTGGAAGCAGCAAAACCCAAAAATCATACGAAAATCATTCTAGAAGCCAAAAATTATATAAAAATAATTCTAATTTTTGATTGGAATTCAATAGGACACTCAATGCAAACCTTTCCGAAAGCGGTGAGTCCGTGGTGCTGCGGGCGTCCGCCGGGCGCGTCGACTCTGGACGAGTCGGCCCAGGGCGTGTTGCAGTTGTGCGTGAGCGTCAGCGACCTGGCTCCGAGTCGGTGGAACATTCGCAAAACGGCCAGACTGGTGCCAATTGCGTGTCCCGACTCGACTGCAATCAAACTGGCCGTTTTGCCCTCACTATGAGCTCTGAGCAGAGATGAAGAATCTTTGGCCAACATCAAGTAGTCGGGGTAGGAGGCGATCAGGCGCTTGATCACGTCGATCTGCTCCAGCGTCAGCTGAACTGCGTCCCGGTGCTGAGAGCCGCAGGGCGCGTAGGCCACCCACAACTTCATATTTTTAGTTATGTCATCAATCATGTCATTTGAGAAGGTAATTAATTAATTAATTAAGTGATTAAGAGGGCTTTCCAAGTACTTGGGCGCCGACTCGGCCCTGTCGGAGTCGATTGAGGTCGGTGTGGCTCCACGGACTGTGGCTCCAGGGCGAGATGTTGCGCAAATCGTAGGTGAAGTTGACGGCATACAACTTGTTGTGAATGAACTTCCTTATGTTCCAGGCCAAGTCGTTGTGTCTGAAATCCAAGCCGGTTTTTTATTTTTCAAATACATTATTTTAAAAATTTTTTTATGAATTTCTATATGATTTTTGATCAAGTGCTCATGCTATTCCACTTAGGGACTTAAAGCTTTTAGCTTTGGCCTTCAGGCTCTCTACCTACTTTAATCGAGAAGTGCATTAAAAAAGTAGCTTCAAGTCTGAAATTTAGGCTCTCTTCCTTTCCTTTCTTTTCTTCTGCAATCACTCCTCGCATTCGCTCTTCCTGGAACAGGATGTCTCTTTTCAAGCCTACTAGCTCGACTTTTGTTGTTGTTGTGCATCACTTCCTGTCTTTCTTAGGCCAATCAAGCTGATGGCCCTCACAAAACCGCCTCTATAAACTCCTTCAGCCACATACATTAGTAGGTAGCCTTACTTAGTTATAATACAAGAAAGTAATGAAAAAAAGGTTCTAATAATAAGTTTTTTAGGCTCAAAGTCTCCCGTCAGAAGTGTCTCAGTCATCCTTTTCAGGCAAGCACAAACGAAGCTAGACGGTCCTAAATGTATAATAAGAAGAAAGAAGAATTTGATGCCATTTTTAGGTACACTTTAAAATGCTTAAAAAATAGAAGATGTAATATAACCCCAGAAGCATCTAACACTGACATTGTGTAATGGTGGATGTGAAGAGCGTGGGTTGGTGTCTTTCAAGTCATCCATCTGTCAGAGCGGCCTAGCCGTCAGCCCTAGGCCCCCCTTGAGACGACAAACTTGTCAATCACATGTGTTCTAAGGGATCCGCCTTGAAATTATTACCCGTCGACGAGAGGAACTTCCTGGAGAAGTCGGTGGGCGGCGACCAAGCTGGTCTCCGGCGTCTGCAAGTGGGCCTCCTCCAACGAGGGCAGCAGCACGGCCACCAGCAGCACCACCACCAGCACCACCACGGCCAACAGGAACCAGTGCACGCGGCGAAAGTGAACACCTGCACAAAATTTCACAAGGAGAAAAAAATCATGTATTATTTAAAAAAATCAATTTTCTAGCTCTTTTTCGGCCTAAAAAACATCCTTTTTCAAGCTTTTTGGGGATTCTGAGTGGTCGGTCAGCGGGGGTGTGCGGGTTTAATGGCACGGAACAGATGAGCAGGAGAAAGCTCCAACCCACATTAGCCACTAGTATTCCCTACATAACATTTTGCTCTAAAGTACACTTCTTTTATCTTGCTCACCTCCTTTTTATTGGTAGTTATTGGTGTTTTCCCCCTTTTTTATCACTTTTCCTTAACAAGAGATTTCTCTCCCGAGTCTCTCTTTACACGTGATACGAGTCAGCGGAGTACTGAAGACTCGTAGGTCTTCAGTAAAGTGTCTGATTAAATAGACAGAGATGGCCTGAGAAATGGGGAAGAAGATCGTAAATAGAATGTCCATAAATGTGCTAGGACATTATGTAATGAGAACTGTTTCCATGTGGAATGGGGGGCCATAAATAAGTGACTAAATGTACGTGAATGTGAATGTACTTGCTTTATGAGTGGCCCAAATTCGATTTTGGAAACCTGAGACGCTGATGAAGGCGACGAACTTGCCGAACTCGATGGAGACGCCGGGCTCGCCCTTGAGCAGCGAGGCCCTGAACCTGCTCCCGCCCATCTTCTCGGCCTCGACGTCGTCGTCGGGCCGCAACTCGGCCGAGCCCAACAACGCCTGCTCCGAGGGCGCCGAGTCGGTCCGACGCAGACCGCGACCACCGTTCACCACCGGCACCATCTAAAAACGAATTTAAATTACCTCTTAATCACTCTCAAATAGGTAATTAGATGCTAATTAGAAGGTAATTGATGGGATCATTAGGAGACTTTGGAGATTCTTTATCCAAGCACTTCTTTTGGGACACTTTTCATGTGAAAGCACATAATGAGCTTTACATAAGCATTATATAAGAAAAAGAGATATATTAGAAGTGTTTAGGAGAATCTGGCTGGTCGTCGCCCAGCTCGATTTCCGTCTGCTTCCTTTAAAGTGCAGTGGACCGAGCAAAAAAAAGAAGCCGAAAAGGAAGAAATGCTTTGAATGTGAGATTGTGTGTGCGGCTTTCTGGTCGTCCGTTTCAACTTCTTATCCGCGATTCATTCTCACGCGGGGATCGAGTTGATCGTGATCGACGCCGACGACTGCCGAGTCGTCAACGACTTCGGCGACGACTTCTGCGACTACTTCTGCGACTACGTTTTGCCCAAACGACTTTCCCGACTTCAATTGACGACAGCCATTGCAAGTTGCCTCAAAGCCTTTTGAAGCACTCACTTTCAGGCAAGGGGCTTAAAACCCCACAATGGATGCTTGTCAAGCAAACTTCTTGAGGCAACAAACGACTACTAACATGCTTTTTCAACGACTACTGCCTACTATGGCTTCGACCAAAATCGCTACGACTACAGGGACAAACGACTACTGGG
>JAOXNJ010137422.1:805-11095 GCA_028566655.1 Metis holothuriae
ATCAAATTTCTAGCAAAGACTTTGACCTAGAACCTACCCTAAGACTTTTTCCTACTCAATTTTAAGAATCATAGGTATTTTTCTCAGGAATTCCCTCAGGATTTCTTCAGAAAGAGTTATCAAAAATTTTCAAAATAACTGTTATCTAGTATAAAAACCTTAAGATTGATGAAGGACCGGTAACATCAAGAGGGAAACTTTATACTACGAGTACAAGTTCACTTCTTTTACATACAGCAGAACAATCTGCCCAAGAGGTTTTAAAGGAAAAGAGGAGAAAACTCTTTTCATTCTTGAATGAGAGTGGGCCAAAGATTCAAATTTCTACTACAAGTATAAACAACACAAGGACTGCTAGTGGTCATTATCCTGCCACTACTGCTCATACCAATTATGGCTCATTTACAGTTTTTAAAATCTAAGGTATGCAATCATTTTGAACATGTTAAACACGTTTTTCCAGGTAAAACATATTCAAATTTTTGCTGTACAGTAGTACAAAAGTACCTGAGGAACTCAAAAAAACTAATTGCTGCAACTGCAAAGTCTGACAACTTTTGAGAGAAATAAATAATACTGACACTTTAAACTCTCTTTTTGATAATTGCTCAAAATATTTCTTGCCCGAACTCTGTACTTTTTTTATTTTTTATGGCACTCTAGAATAACCAAAAACAAACGAATGACGAGAATGATACAATAGCAATCTTATGGAATATCCTTATGCATTTTGAGCCATTCTGTTTGTAGCTTGTAGACTTTTACCATATAGTGCACTGACTTCGTCCTAGCTCGTTCGCTCTGGCACATTTGTTCTGGATCAATTGTTGCTATCCCATCGGCGGCTTTGGCAGCGGCCGACCGCCCAGGCGGCCGAACCGCCGCCCGCCGGGCAGACACGCCGCCTGCCCAGGCGGCTCAGTCGCCATCGGTTGTTCGTCGGGGTCGGACTTGCGAGAGTCATCGCCACTTACGCGTGAGTAGTCTTGTGCACTCCTTAAAAGCGATCGATTCACTCGATCCCACAATTAGTCGATATTTGTTGAATGTTACTTTAGTTTTCGAGTAGGTTTCGTTAAATGTTCAAGACGAATTTATTGCAAATTTGCTCTTGGAACAACTCGTTTCTTGTTTTCTCTTGTTGGCGCGGCCTTTTTTGGCGGCCATCTTGGATTGCCAACGTTTACTATATATGGAGTGTTTGGATTCAGATTTCAGATTTTTGGATGTACGTAGAAGTGTTCCTCGCGTTTCTGATTTCTGGCTGCTATGTCGGTTGGTTTTCCAGGATACGGGAGCGCATTTTTTTTTGTTTAATACTCGTCTCATTTTTCATTGGTAGATTTTGAGGAGGCGATTGCCAATCTGTTCATTTCCGATTGTATTTATATGTTTTCTCTTAATTTTTTTTTTTTCAGTTCCAATTTGGTTTAGATCGGCTAGAGTGGTCTCGCTTTTGCTCAATTCCTTTACATTCCGCCATTTATGTTTCGTTTTGTTTTGGATCGGCTGGGTGGGACATTAACGTCTTTTTGCCCGCTTTATTTCGCCAAGATTGGTTTCGAATTTAGTTTCTTTGGAAGACGAGTCATGTTGGAGCATTAGATGAGCTTTTTCCTTTAATTTCGGCACTTTCAGTGTTTCTGGCTCCAATTTTCCTAGAAATCAGGAGCAGAATGCCTCACACAGTGATGAATCCATTTCAATAGTAAAGGCTTTTGATCTCGCTCTTCAACGTTATTTACTTCACCATGGTTACTGGAAATTCTTGAAGCTGGTTTCTTCTCAGCAATTCGTAAGCCAAGGAAACAGCCATTTTTGAAGGGAGCATGCAAATAAACTTTTTCTACTCTTGTCGTTTATCCACGCAAAATCTACATTAGTACGCCGTACGGTACCAACGTTTTCCAATATTTGAAAACGTTGGTAACATGGTACACGTTACTAATGTTTACCGATTTTTGGAACACTTTAGGGTTAAGATGCAGTTTAGGCCTCTCAAGCGCACACGTTTGCGCACCCGCACCGCGGCGCCGTCGTGGGGCGGCCAAATTACCCCCTGAAAGTTTGTCAATTTGGTTAAAAATTTTTGTTGAAAGGTTGTGATTTTGGGAGTCAGCTATCAATTTGAGGACCTCAAACAAGGTGCAAAGGGTTTGAGGTTTATCACCAAGTTCCCTACGAAGGTTGTTGTTGGAACCTTCAGCAGCGTTGTTTGTAAAAGCAGATGCTATTTGAGCAAGCTCAGTGCCAATGCGAGTTACAAGAATGCTTGCTAGTTTTTTGAACTGAGGTTTGAAAAAGGTTAGATGATTTTCTTTATCATCCAAGAAGCTTAAAATGTCAGACTTCTCCAGTTGAAGTCCTCTTTTGTGATGCAGCTTTCTTGGCCCCCTGTTTAGGACCATAAAAGATTTTGGCCATGAGGTAGTTAACTGTCCCTTTTTCTTCAGATGTGGTATGTTGAGTCAGATATCTCTTTGTGCAGTTTATAAGGTGTTGTCTGCATTGAATAACATTTGGTTTGCTAGCAGTAAAAGTGTCTTGTATGGCCTTTATGAGAGCCAACTCACCGTCAGTGCAAAAAATCAGATCAGCACTCATTGTATCACTGACTACAAAGTCAGCAATCTCAACTTCTTGAGCTCTACAGTACTTCCTAAGTTCTTGCTTGATGCACTCAAAGAATGCACTTTAGTTAGATGCTTTGGCTTCACGGTGCATAAAGACTGGTCCCATGAGGAATGGGTTACTGAACGTGGCATCCCTTTTAACGAGGTTTGGGTGCATGTAGCAAGTTAGTGTTGCAAAATACTTGCCTAGTCGGAATGTTCTGTCAACACAAAGAGGCAATCCTTTACCTCTTGTGGTCAGATCCTTTCCTTACTCCTATCCATCGTGGAAACTTGGATTTTGGCAATGGTTATGCTTCTTCAAGCCAAGGTGTCCAGAGCTGTGATTCTTCCTCTGGAAGAGGGTCATCCCATCCAACTCCGGCCAACCAGCAACTCTGGAATAATACTCTGGCCCTGATTACGAAGGGTAGCACCAGGCCTAAAGGGTCGAACACTTTTGCGTATGCACTCAAAAGTCCCCTCTTTGTCTTGGGACAGTTGCTGGGGTCGAGAGTGGTTGCGACAGAGAGTTTGTCTTTGCCTGGGTTCCAGAGTACTCCAAGAGCTTTAAGTCCGTCGTCATTTGCCATTGCCAGAGTCACTTCCTTGTTAAACTGGGGTGCCCTCATTTCACTTAGCACTTCAGCTATGAATAAGGGCGAGTTTGATGCCACTTTACGTAGCTCCATGCTGATGTTTCCATACATTTCTGTCAATTTCTTTAAAAGATCCGTTGCCTCTTCAACCGTTTCAACTGAATCAATTGAATCATCCATAATGGTGGACTGGTGCACTGTTTCCCTGGCTCTCTCATAAGCTGAGTCCGCGAAGTTTAGATCTGCATTGTGTGGTCGCCACAGCCTCCTTGTATCCTTCTGTTGCCCATGAAGTTGGTTAAAAGGCACCCAAATCACCCCTGGTGCCGGGGTTGGCACAACTTGTTTGACAAGTGGATGTCTGGGACTCTGCCTCAGTTTACAAACCTTTTTTGGTGTTCTCGCCGAGCCTGACATTTCCATTTTCTGATGGTGACCTATACCTGTGAACGAAAGGTCGTGGTCGTGTTAATCTACGTTACCTCTCATCTGTGGTCAAATGTTGCCGTCGCTCTGGAGCCAAGGAGCAGCGCAGCTCCCCTTGAAGATCAGTTTACTTACAGTATTGGTCTTAAACGTTGTCTTAACGCCATGTAAGTGAAATTTCAGTTTCACTCGGCCTCACTGGTGGTGGAAGCAGTAAGGACACATGGTCTCAAAGAAGCCCTAGGAAAACAGCTCCCATTTCTGTAAATCATTCTGGCAATCCCAATGCTCTGTGACTTCGCTTCCTTATTTAAAAAAATCCTGCTGTTTGCATTTTTTGGAATCTACAAATTTTGTGGTGTTTTTTCGAACTGCGCGATGGGCTCGAAGACAGCATGCACTTTAGGAGTGATCGGTATGTGCAGTTGTTTGTAAAAGCCTGCAAACTTCTTAGTGTGTTCCTTGAATTCAGGTTCGAGTTTCTTGCGGAAGCAACTGGAAACACCATATCAAATCTTTTGAGAACCTCGTCATATGGCACGACTTCATATCATAGGCTGACTGAGCCTTTTGTTCCAGCAATGACCAATTACGTAAGAGACAGTGGCACTGGTTTACATTAAAAGCAAGTATGCTTCCTCCTTTGTTGACATTGGCAAGGACTTATTGGAAGGTTCCAATAAGTCCTTGACATTGGCTTCTCTGTACCATTCCTTCACGAGATTAGTATGTTCAACTTTTGCCAACCGATCTTGCAATGCTGAACATATTCGATTCACGATGCCAAGAAGTAAATGCAATTCCATTGGTGGAAAAACGTCTGTGATTTGTTGGTGGTTACTTGCATGAAGGAGTGGGGTATGTAGTATGCAGTTCATGAAATTTGAGTAGATGGAGCCAGAGGGGGCAACTTGACCAGCTAGGTGTCCCTCTTCACCAAGGGGTAGCTGTCGGAGGCCTTGTTTTCACAGTGGACCGGCTTCCTTGAAGCCCTTGTTCTCTGCCCTGAAGCCCCTCTTGGCCACCGAGTTCCAGAAGTGTTCTCCTCATTGCTCTCCAATTCTTTGATGGGGGGATTTCTTGCAAGGTGTATCTTTCTTCTGCCATTAGATTCCTGTCAAATATGGCTTTTGATAAATGTTTTTTGCCTTTGAAATGTCTTGGTTCCATCCCAGAATTTGCGTTCATGTTTTGCGGTTTCCTTTGCGGAGCTGTTCGGTGGTGTGAGTGATCTCTTCGCATCCACCATTCCCACCATTTCTTATTCATGGCTTTTTGGGCCTTTTCTTCCCTTACTGTTCACTCTCCTTCACCGAAGTGGGTGCATCCTGTGTTCACGTGAGCTATCGAGGACATTGTTGCCGTAAAAGAGGTATTGTTACGCTAGTAAATGCGTGGATCTGTGATTCAGAGAATGCAACGTTGTGCAGGGAGCACATTGCTTAACTGTACGATGAAAATTGAATAAACCTTTTCATTTCAGAAGCAAAACTTCTTGTTGTGTACTTGGGCCGGCATCCAGGTGTGCTCAGGAGACGTGCTAACTCTTGATTCTTGGCCAGAGGATGTCTTCGGTTTTGAATGTTACGCAGTTGTTGGATGCTGTCCTCGTAGTACACTAATTCGGTTACCAAAGCCAGCATACACTTAGGATCACCGGTGCTCATGGCATTGTTCATACCCTTGGCCTTCAAGCAGAACTGAAGCGCCATCGCCTTTGCTCCTAGCACTCCTAGCTATCTGCTCCAGCACCTGCAACTCGTCCTTGCTTTTTTATCTAGAAAAGTCAACCTGATTGTTGGGAATTTTGATTTGGTTCGAAGTTGGCGGAGAAACTCTTGAGCTTGCGATCAGAATCAAAGCTTTCTTTTTCAAGTTTACAACTTCGTTTTGCACTTTGTAGTAGTTGGAAACATCGACATTTTCATTTTGTCACCGGGCACTTAGTCATAAAGTCCCGGGCAAATGTGATCGGAATTGGGGAACGCTTCTTTCTCAACGTTTTTGGTATATTAATCCAAGGACTTATTGGAATGTACATTCCAATAAGTCCTTGATTAATCAGTCTATGATGGGATATGTTTCAATAATTGGTCCAATGAGGGGATGCGTGAATGGGCAGGCCAACTACAGAACAGTTGATGAAATATTTTTAGGTGCTCGAAATTTACAAACGATATTCGGGAAAAATGATTCATAACCTCCACAGAGTGACACTACATGATGAATGTGTCGATTCATAGCATTTTGTTTGTAAGAAACCAAGCTCCCGTGTCTCGCTTGACTCAAATGGGGGATTTTTTCCGTCGGGAAGGGCACGGCACAAAAATTGTTTTGGCTTGCGGTCTTTATTGAGTTGCTCTCTTGTGACATTAGCCTGTTCAACCTCCTTCGACGTGCTACTCGTACAACCGTTGTTGATGCTGCAGCTGGTGGCTGGGCCTTCGTTGTGGAGGGCAGCCAACTCCATCGCAAATCTCATCTGAACAGCCCAGTCTTTAGCATTACTCTTGTTCTTGACCCTTTCCTTCATGGCTTTAGAAACCGTGTTTCGTAAGAAATGGCTCCTCGTTGTTTCCCAGACGCCTATTGACAGAAGCAAGCAGTTAGCAATGTAACAAACACAATTAGATTTGCCCATTTTTCTATACGATAATGAACTTACGAGTTCCGTGATAACAATCCAGGCGTGATCTTTCATTACGTTCACCTCCTGGCTCGTGCTCTTGGAAAAATCAAGAGTTTGGAGACAGACCAGGTGGGAGACGTGCTCATAGAGGTCGTCAAAGTCAAGTCCAATACGAGCAGACATGGCGTTCATCTCAATGTTTTGTGCTAATTTGGCTTCGTATTTAAGTTGATTTAGGCAAGTCGTGTGGGTTGGGTGGGTAGGCCCCAGGGTACAAGAACGGAGGTACAAGAACGGAGACCACAGTGCAGCGATGAAGAGCAAAGAAAGATTCATAGTCGTAAACGTCAAGGCCGGCAGCGATGATTTCATTTTTAAATGCTTTGTCACTCAGCATGGCCTTGTTCAAAGCCGTCAGCGACGATGGGATTGGAGTGATAAAGATTGCACTTCTCGTATGGACTCCAGATCTTAGTGTTTCTTTCCGGGAAGATGTACGAGTATTTCCCGGGAAATGAGGGACGGGAATTCCGGGATCTTTTTTAATGTTTGATATGAGTCTGATTATTGTAGGTATATGCTTCTGTTGTATAGGTATATGTAGGACTCTGGATTTTCTGCTCATCACTTCCGTCGTCGTCTCCTCGACCATAGAGTTGGTCATGTTGAGCTCAGCGATGTTGTATTGAGAGGGCATTCCGGCCTCGAACCAGCATCTAAAGACTACCGCGTCGGCGACGTTCAAAATGAACAGACTTTTCCTTCCCCTCTGTAGCATACGCACAGTGCAGTCTGTACTCAAATGAATTTTTCGACTCGACCCTACTAATCAGCACGTCTTGTGACAATTTTGTGGCTTTCATAACCGTCTTCGTTTCAAGGGTCACTGTAGCGCGATCCAAAGAGCCAGGTTGGTCCTTAGCCTCAACTCAGGCTCAGGCGTGTGTAAGTATGTGCTTCTGTTGTAGAGTCGTTGATGATCTGGACTGTCTTGTTTATTAGCTTTTGGATGGGAAAAGTGTTTAGCCAAATCCCGACTGCTCCACAGCTGTTTCTTGCTTTGGTTGTTTTGCCAAAAAAAGGGGCCTGTTTTGGCGTCCTGCATCTCTTCATCACGTAGTAGTTGGTCGCCCTCATCCAAGAACAACACGTCGTCTGCAAAGCACAAGAAGACAATACCTACCGGAGCCTGAGTCATCAATTTCTTGGCTCCTTCCACGCCAATGACATCTTTCAATCTTTCGCTAGGTGATTGAAGGCTCTTTTTGCTCCTTGCCAAAGGCTTTCTTCTGTAAGTATGTAGTAGTCCTTGAGCAATTGAACACCTCTGACACCAGTTGACGTCTCATGGTTCGATCAGCAGAACCGGAAAGCATGAAATCGCCGTCGATCTCCAGATGCGAAACACTTCCTGTGTCTTCAATCAAGACTCATTTGAAGTGCAGACGAATGCCGTCGCTGCTCCGGCGATTGAATCCAAAAACGTGGATCCGCATGTCCTCTGAGCCGGTGAACAAGCGACGACGCTTCACATCCACCGCCAAACCCCAGATCGGACCAACGTGACTGCCGGGATCCGGACTGCGGACGGTTTGGACGTGTCTGAGATGGGGCTGCTGATCCTCCTCGAGTCTCTGGACGTCAAGAGCTTCTTTAGAGAAAGTTGCTTGCACTTCATGTGAGAATCATCTTCTATTTTGCTTCTTTTCTTTTGTTTGGGGCCTTTTGTCTTTATGGAAGAGGGAAATCTCAGTTTGTTTTGTTTTTTGGTACTGGTATTCTCAAGAACGTTAACAGGGTTGAATGGTCCTCTTTTGACTAGCTGACACACAAGTATGGGTTGGGTGTTGAACACTGGTGGACACACTCTTTGCGTCGTGTGGAGTTTGCATGCAATCATTATTTCGATTGGGTTTTGCGTCAATTACGAAATTTTTTCGTCCAAGAAAAACAGTTCTCTCAGCATCTCTAAGAACCTGTGCGTGGCGAGATTCAATGAAATAAAAGATAAATCGAAATCGTACGTGCAATAAACGTGAGATGGATTGGCAGAATATACGTACATCAATATGGTCGTTTGCCAAGTACTTTTGCAAATTTGGGTTCATTTCCATTTCGCTCTATGAGCTTGAATGGGGAATTTTCACGTCTGCCGAATTTAGTAGGCCAAAGAAATCATTTGCGATATTTGAAATCCGAAGGGAACCTTCATGAACTGAACCACTTGCAAAGGAATATAGCTGTGAACTGCCAGAGAGGAGAAATAGTGAAGGACGAAATTTTAAGGAAGATTATCAATGGCAAGCATTTGGAAGCATATGGCTTATTTGGGGCGGAATTTTAAAGTTGTAGTTGCCAAATTTCGTGGGGCCATTTGTTTGGGGCCTGAAGAAACTACGAGGTAGTTTGAGCATTGATTTGGCCAAACACAAATGGTTTCATGGAAGATGTGCGAAACATGGTAGGAGCAGTTTAGCATTAGTTTAAAGTGGAACAGGAAAGAATGCGAGTTGGAAAAAGGATGCGTCTTGATGTGGTGTGTCCCGACTTCTTTCTGTTGACCAATTTACGAGCATTCTGAGGTCATCGAGACATCAATCCTGGGACCGTTTCGGGTTCATCTCGGCGATTCCTCTCACCCAGGCCTGGCTCTGTCGCAAAGCGGGCACATACCACCATATGGTAGGGAGAGAAGTGAGTTCTGCCCCATTGCGAGTGACTGGGACCCACACATCATCTGCCACTTCTAAGTAGTGGCCCTCTTCTCCTTCGCGAACACGCCCCACCCATAACAACTCGTGGAGTTCTCTCTTAAGCAACTCATTTGTCCCCTTTCTTTCCTTCTTTCCACGGTTTAGGTGACCTCGGGACTCTTTCACTAACTCATTCGATTCGGTGTGTTTGCCTTCTCTTTCAAGTACCTCTGCAAACGAATGAATGTAGGAGACAGATGGCAATTGCTCCTATTTGCCCCAAGCAACGACTCTTGCTCTTGCCTATTAGACGAAGGCCCATATTGTCGCTAGAAACGGACGAACGCTGCCTTTAGAGTCTCCTCCTGCTCGTAGCCAATTTCTCTTAGTTCACGCCACAGCTCGTTCTGGTCCCCTGTTCTAGTTAAGTACTTTCAGCGTTTCTCGCTCATGCCTTTTGGTAGAGATTCGATGAAGAGGGGCAAAAGCCCAAATCCTGGCCTTGTTCTCCACTTCATGGTCAATTCTCCCTTGTCTGCGGCCGATAAGAAGGCGAGGCGTGCGAGGCTCCCCGGTGCCTGCACCTCCCACATCTGTGGTGCAGTGTTGGACAGTAACGAAGGACGTGTGCTCTGCGATCTTCGCATCCTGGGTATGGGCACGGAATCGGGGCCTCATACCTGCAATCTCGTCTATTTTCCTTGCCACAAATCTGGCACATCCATCAGGGTAAGGGGTTGCCGCGAAGGGATGGCAGGAGCGCCTCTTGCATGTCTTGCTCCGTTTAGATGGGGCCGCCAGACTTATTGAGGCTCTGGTTCTTCAAGGGAGTTCTTTTTTGGTCGAGTTCTTGTCATAGGTCTCGTTCTCTCTCACGACTCCTTTCAGGTGATCTCTTCCTCTTGGTTCCCTTGCGATCACTGTCTTCTCTGTTTCGTTGTTTCCTTTGTGGCGACCTGCTCCTCCTTGTGGTCTGCATTCTGGGGCCAAAGCCGCACGTAGCAGCTTTGATATACTCCGACACATTGATAAAGGTCTCTTTGATGAATGAGGTGGCTACAGCCGCCCACTACGCGTTCTTATGTTTAAGCTGGTAAAGGTTACGACTGATTGGGATGTCGTCGATAGACCAACCCACAACTTGTTAAGAGAGCTGTGTGAAGACCTTTGCTTGAACATTTGCCTTCGAACCCCCATTTGAAGCCAAAAAACGGAGCAAAATCGGTCACCATGTCTCGAAAATTGGGTTCAATAATGAGCACCGAGCTCGTCTTTGGCACTGCCATTGTACTAATCTGTGGAAGGGATCCTCATTCCCCTCCCATTCGCAT
>JAOXNJ010137533.1:0-11093 GCA_028566655.1 Metis holothuriae
AGCCGCTTCAAGTTTCCAGTCTGGGCGTCATCATCGAGGTAAAATTCTAATTTAAGTTTAAATTGGCCTTTAAAAGTTGGGCTTTAAAACAACTTTATAGAACTTTTGTTTTACTCGAAACCTTTATTATTTTTATTATTTGATTTGTACGAACATCAGAAGCTAGTAATGTTTGCCCTCCTTATTTATACATAGCTTAAGTGTGTGGAGAGGTCGGATGGATCGGGTAGTGAGTACGAATTGCCCTCAGGTTGGTCCGCATTGCGTTGCATGAAGGCGATTTATCCCGATTTCGGTGAAAATGACAACAAAAAAGACGAAAACGATTGTCTTTGTCTGGGGGATCCGAGTCTCAATTATACCGAGCGTCTGCGTGTCTTCGAGGCCTGCGACAATCGCTTCGAGACGAACGAGAGGAAGCAGATCATTGATGGAATGCACGAGCCTAAGTGAAAAAAATCGATATTTTAAGTGAAATTGTAAATAAAAGAAATATTTTTTTTTAAAAAATATTAATTTTTTAAATTAGGACGTTGGGATTGAAGGACAGATGCGGTTTGCGTAGAGACAACGGCCGCAGAATCTGCTATTGTCGCCAAATAGACGACCAGGGAGTTGGCAAGTTCATTTATTTTCCCCATTTTTAATCCTTTCTTCATCTCTTAATTTAAATTAAATTAAATTAAATAATAGAAATTTAAGTTAAATTTAAGTTTAGCAAAATTTGAACTAATAAAAGTCCTACAGATTTCTCTATATGGAGTCTGGCCGAGCTCGAGTCCGTCGAGTGGAGTCCAGCACTAGAGATCGCCACGTCTCAGCCCTTCCTGAATATCCAGAGAAAGCTACAACAATCAGTCAGTATTTCATTTACTCAAATAACTCTTTTTTTAGATTTTAAATTTATATTTTTTAAAAAAAATTTCAAAATTTTCGTAGTTGACAAGACTGGCCTTTGACGCTTTGGATTGGCCTTTGGTGAGACTTGTTCCTCTGTTCTTTTTGCCTGGCAGTCCTAAGGCGTGCTCCTCCGCACTTCTCCCCTCGCCCCCGTCCGACACGGGGTTGGTCAGGTTGGGCGAGGAGAGGCCGGTCTCCTTCGGCGACTCCGTCCACTTCGTCTGCATCAACACCGAGCACGTCACCGACGCCGGCAAGAGGTTCAGCCTCAGGTGCCAGCACAACGGGAGGTTCGAGAATCCGCATAACTGGCCCACTTGCAGACCCCCCAAAGTACGTAAAACATTGGAAAAATGTACTTTTTAGAAGAAAAACATTAATGAAAATTATATATTTTTTCTTAAAAATGTGATTCAATGAAACTTGAGTATAAATGAAATTGAGCTCAATGATGAACTACGCGAGTCTGATCAACGTCCTCTCTAAGGTGTGCGAGGAGCAGCCGCCGCTTCCCCCTTCCTTTTCCGGTCTCCAATTAAGTCTCTCCTCGACCGAATTCGTGAAGGAATACGAGTCAGTTCTATACAGTTGTCAGGATTCAAACAAGGTCGTTCCTTCGAGTGAAGACGGTCATTTCAGACTTGAATGCAACACAAATGGTCGCTTTAAACCGGCCTCGATTGTGCAATGGCCCGTTTGCATCATTAACGATGGCTCTTTTTGCTCCACTTTACCGCCTATTCCCTCTGACATGACGATTGTGGACGAGGACATTAGTTTCAGAATGGTCAATGAGAGCGTTACCATCAAATGTAAGCAGCAAGGAGATTTGATCGACGGCAAAAAAGTGCTGGAGGTGAGGTGCAAGTTCGACTTGAACGCCAACAACGCTTACTTCGACATCTCCGAAATGAAGGAGTGCGTCACTCCCGCCGTCTGCACGCAGAACCCTCCCACTCCCCCGCAACATTCGAATCTGGAGTTGAAACGGAAACGCAATACTACAGCCGAATACGGATGCGTTAATGGAGCTTTTTCATCCGATTTCGACGACATTTTCGTGCTTGTTTGCGACCAAAACGGACATTTCGACCTCTCCGAGCTGAAATGGCCGAATTGCAGCATCAATTATTGCACTCACATCTTAACTTTCCACAATAATTACACACTTTTGACGGAAATGAACGAGGAAAGGCGAGTTTCGGTGGGGACGCAAGTAATGTATGGCTGCAACAATTACCCTGAATATATTCCTGGCAACATTGATGGACCTTTGACCTTCGTCTGTAATGAAGATGGATTGATTAATTACCCTGATAATTGGCCTGAATGCCGACAAAGATTGCGATGCGAGTCCGATCCGCCCTTGCCGCCTCCAGAATCGTTTTTGGCCAACTCTCTCTCCTCCAAGGTGCTCGAGTTCGAAGAGGCCCATTACAGCTGTCAGGAGGGTTCGAGGATGCTCGAGCATCGTCAGAAGTTCGATTTCAGCGTAAAATGCGAGCCAGGAGCCCAATATAGCAATAATATAAAATGGCCAGAGTGTCACGTCTATCAATGTGTACGTTTGCCCGATTTGGGTCAAGATTTCATTACTCACATGCAGCCGCCCTTCGACGTCAACTCGTCCATCGCGTTTCAGTGCGTCGATCCCACGAAAATCGTCGACCAAGGCCGATTTTTGCATCTGCAATGCCTGCAAAACGGCCAAATCGAGGTGCCTGAAACCTTGCCCACTTGCAGAGATCGATTGAAGTGCACTAATCAACCTCCCTCTCCTCCTCCTTACACCAAACTGAAAATTGATGATGAAGATTATTCGGTTGTCGAAGAATTTGATGATGTGCACTATTCTTGTCCCCTGGGACGCAAGTTGAGCAGTAATGAGAGCACCTTCAATGTGCAATGTTTGAGGGGAGGCACTTATGATGATGCTGAGAATATTGAGTGGCCCAATTGCACTATTACTCATTGCACAGACATTCCTGAGATTGTAAACATGACTTTGATAGGTGAAGAAGAGATGATCGAGATTGAGAGAGAGGCGGTGTACAAGTGCATTGATGATGATCTGGTGACTGATCTGGGACCCCAAGTAAGTCTGAAATGCCATTTGGATGGCAACTTTGAAATGATTGATTTGCCAGAGTGCAGAGAAGCACAATTGTGCAACAACTCATTAGTGGCCTTGCCCCCGATGGAGTCGAAATTGACGCTTTTGGACGAATTTTCCATGGAAACCAGGGAATTTGAGTCAATTGTGTTCAAGTGTCAGAACGATTACGTAATCGACGATGACATCAATGTGTTCGAGGTGAAGTGCGACCAGGGTGGAAATTGGCCTGAGAGTGTCGAGTGGCCGATCTGCTCTGCACCCAGATTCAAACGGGAAGCAAACAATGATGAAAATGCTGAAAACGAGGATAATAATGAAAATAACGAAAGGACGGAAGGATTACATAAAGACATTAAATATACGACATTAGTAATGATGGAGACGCAATTGGTGTGGGACGAAACGCTCTCCTTCCTCACTTCGAGAGGCAGTAATGAATTGGAGAGAGCTGCTCTTGTAATTGACGAATTTCACCAACAATTGAATAGTGCCATTAAAAGATTTATTAATGAAGAAAATGAAGTCGACCAACTCGAAATTATGCCTGAAGCTCTGAGACCAATTTGTGAACAACCCACCAGGGCAGATCTTCAAACCATGAATGTCGAGTGCATCCAAACAGGCTGTATTAAAAATAACATTCTTTATAACAAGTTGAACCAAGTTGATTGATTGATTGATTGATTGATTGATTGATTGATTTTTGATTACAGTCATATCCACATGTCCCCGTTGGCTGATCGAGGGCGAATGGCTGCACCAATTGGGACTGGACTCCAAGTACAGTGTTCCCAAGTGGGCCTCCAATGAAACTTACGAATTGGCAGTGGGTCAAGAAGTGCATTATTACTGTCAACAAAGCCATAAACGACCTCCAAAAGACACGGATTCGAGGCCGCACGACGGAATCATTTCAGCTCTCTGTACTCATCAAGGAACCCTTAATAATCCCAGAGACGTCTCAGGTGACTTACCTTAACGAAAAAGCAAAAAATCACTAGAAAATCAACAAAAAACATAAATAAAAATGTAATTTTTTTGATATTTTATATGACTTCTTTGATAGATTTAGAGGGTTGCAGAGCCCTTTGTCCAGCAAGGAAGCCGGATCCCCCAGAATCTCACGGTCTGGAGGCTCTGGGCGATTCCAGTAAGTTAATAAGGGGACACTGGGACACGGAGAAGCTCGTGTACGGTTGCATCAACAAATCTGAGGTGATTGACTACAGCAAGGAGGGACAACAGAGCTTCGAGATCGAATGTGACTCAAATGGACAGTACAAAGTGCCTGAAATATGGCCAAATTGCACCGAAAACCCCATCAGTCCACGTGACCAAAACATCAATTTTCTTCATCTTTTATTGTCTTCTTTTTTTAAAAAAAAATTATTAAAAAATTTATGATCAAAATAAACTATTTTTCATTATTTCAAGGTTTGCCGGAGGCGCTGAAATTGCTTCTCAGCAAGGATGCTGATCGTCTTCGGTACCGCCACGCCGTGACTGGCGGTCGTGTCGTCGATCTGGAGGCGAGGCCAGAACATTTTTGGGAAAATGTCAACAACATCACTATACCAATTTATGCTGGTCAGTATTTGAATCCTACATTTTTAAAGATTTTTTTTCGATTTTAAGGGTTTTTTTGAAATTTTTCGTGATTTTTTTGGCAGGATTGTTGTTGGGCTGTCTGGTGCTGATGTTGGCCACTTTGCCCTCCAGCCCCATCTGGAAGATCTTTGAGCCCAAGACCTGAGAGAATTTCTCTTGCTAAAAAGGAATCCATAAAGTACATATTCTCACTAGTCATTAGTCGTTTATTTATGTTAATCATTGTTTAATCTTTTCATTGCACTGTTTTCCATTACATTATATTGTCTTTAACTCTGCAATTTCACTAATCATTATTTCTTAATGCACTATTGTAAGTAATTAAGAGCACGCAATTACTCAACACTTTTGCTAGGAACGATATTTGACTTGTGCCTTATCATCTCAAGTGGCCCTGACACAATATTGAGACGCTATTGCTAATCTTTGAACGATTTGTGTGTGTAGCTGTTAAGAAAAGACAAAAATTTGGTTTAGGAGAGATATAAGGTTTTCTTAGCAATTCAGCTCACTTTAAGCCCCCTTATTCAACAAGGATTAATGTAAGTTTTTTTATTTGGGTCAAAATTTGATTGTTGCCAAGCACTTTTGGCAAGCAGCTCTTATCTCTAAACAAACTTGGTCAGCATTAACGTTTCCCCTATTTTAGCTCCAAACTCTTATAATCTTAATAAATTGGTAATGTAAATTTGGAATAATAATTTTTAAAAATAAATCTAAAATGTCCTATAAATTATGCACTCCTTGATGAACATAAAAATGAAATTCGAAAACAGTTTGAATAAACGAAACATTGCCTTTTGGTCCACACAATTCGCTCATCAAATTATGATTTGATTAAAGATTCGTCCGATTGGTTTGATTGCCAATTACGTTTTTTTTTTTATTTCCCTCCCAATTAAAGGCTTAATTAGAGTAAATCAATCAATCAATCAATGATTGATTGATTGATTGCTCATTCATATTAGTTGGCTAGGGAAAAGCATCAGCGCAACTTGGTTCGGTGTCGTAGTAGCAGTCGTCTCCCTGATCGCGCTTGATCAGCTTGTCGACCGGCAAGCCCTTCTCCCTGAACACCTCCAACCCCTGCTCAATCTAATAAGTGAAAACGGTAATTAATTAGTTAATTACCCTTAATTAGTGATAATTAAGGCAATTAACTAACAATTTCTTGGGATGGGTTCCTTTCTCTGGTGAGAACCCAGCCGAGCTCGAAGGCCATGCCGCCGAACTCGTTGCAGGCGTAGACGGCCGACCAGTTCTCGTAGTCCGTGTCCAGAAGCCAGTAGCTACCGGGTCCAGGGGCTATTTGACAAATTAAGGTCAATTACATCAATTAACGTCAATTAATTCACTTAATTAGGGTAATTAATTTCAATTGTCATCAATTACCGCCAGGGAAGATGACCTCGATGTCTCCGGGCTTGGTGGGGTCTGGGATGTAGGCAAAGCCACAGATCTCCTGGAAAGAGCCGTCGCCGTTCAACTGGACGTTGTGCACAGTGATGTTCAGCTCGGCTATTTTTGAGTATTAATAAGTAAATGTTAAATGTCAATCATTAAAATGATTTATATTTTTCAAAACTATTTCTTTTTTTCATTTTTTTAAACTCACAAATGGGTCCGTAGGCAGCACGGATGCACTTGGCGTCAGCGGGACTGGGTCTGGTGGGGATGCCCATCGCCTCATACCACTCACCCAGATACTTCAAAAAAAAAACAATTATATAAAATGTAATTAATTTTTTGAAAAATCATTTAAATGTTATTTTTTTTGTTGGTTTACGGAAGCAGCATCTAGTTCAGGGATGGTGTCAGGCTTGGGAGGACAACCTTCCTGCGTGGACAGGGCCACCAAGGACAACAGAGAGAGAGTCAGAACCAACATAATTAGAACTATTGAGCACTAATTAAAGAAGTGGTGAGTTTTAGACCACATTCAATTCTATTTAAGCATTTGGTGTGCCTTGACAACGCCCTGATAAGCATCCAAATTTGACCCCAACTAAAAACTAATGTTATAAATAAAATCACTTACAAAACATCTCTTTGTTACTCAAGCTCCGTCTACAAAATTCTCCAGAAAAAAAAACTCTTATAAAACTTGACACTTTTACCCAACCTTTTTTTGGTCAAAACAAGGCCTTGCTTTAAGTAACGTTGACAATAAAGCATACTTTTTGTAATCAAATGTTTATTTAGGTTCTGGGAAGTCCGTGTTCAAGACAACTGATAGCAATTACTTTTTGCTCTAAAACTCCTTTTCATAATCAAACACTTTATGTTTCTGCAAGGGCTTCTTGGATTCTAATAACTCCTTATTTTATGCAAGTCGGTTTTTTGACCAGCATTATGTATGTGTGTTAATGCTATGAAAAACATTACGGCCGATACTCCCGAGGAATCTGGTCCCTCCCTCAACAGTGTCGGCTGCCTTTTTTTAAGTTTTAGAATACGAGAAATTGTATCAGTCATTTCTTGTTAAAATGTGAGAGATTTTGTTATATCTACTAGGTACAGTCTAATCTCCATTTTACGTACACGATTTTTTGTAAAATCGAACAAAATTTACTACATTAACCGGTTTTTGGTAAGCAGGCCTCGATTAACTTATTTAGACGAGTCTTAGTAACATTTTAAACCAAAGTTGTACATAAAATCGAGATTCCTCTGTATTACTTTTTTAATAAATAAAATCAGTTAAGTAAATGACCACAGAACGATGAAATGAGTGACACGATGAGGTTAGGCCCTTGATGAGATTTGCCACGGTGAAAGACTACTGCGATGAGAGTGGGTGACGATGAGAAGCAGTCCAAGGTGAAATAATCTACGATGAGATGAGTCAGACGATGAGAAGAGTACCACGATAAGAAGCATGCACACCCAAGAATAAGTTCAGGATCGTCGTCATTTTTTGGGCACCCATTAAAATTTCACTTTTTTTTATTGGGAATCTGCGGACATTTAAAGACGTTATCCAGAGTCACGTATCATTTTAAACTGGCTGATAACCGAACCTCTGTTTTTCCTCTATTATTCAAAGAGCCAAATGATGAGGGACACCAAGTGCACCTGAAGCTAATTCACTAAACCTTCTGGTGATTATGCCCAATCTGAAGACAAACATAGTTAATGTTGATTAAGGATTAGCTTAGCATTTTGGTGCTCAGTCAGAATTAGTTTTACTAAGGCTTAACTTTGGACAAACAATTTCGCAAGCGAGCCTGACCAAGCTAGACATGGGACTTCAAAGGGGTCGCAGAAAATTTCCATGATAAATCCAATTGAAGTCGAATTCGGTTTTGTGTGCTTTTCTTCTACGAAGACTTTCTTTCGTCTAGGATTTAGTCACGAATGTTGTTGCTGACTGTTTGCTGCGACGAGGGGTCGTGCATACTCGACAAAGTCGTCGATGAGCACTGGCCAAGCGCCGTTCTCGTCGTAATTTGACATGTCTCCATTGATGGTGGAGGAGAAGTCCAGCAAAAGATTCCAGGTGTCGCGAGGGATGGATCGTTTGTGATTCTCCTAAAACATCAAAAGAGGCCGTCCAAATGAAGTATCACGAAATTCAAGAAGGAATGTTTTAACCGACCTTGAGGAAGGTGCACCAAATGTCTAGGAAGACGAATCTGTCTCTCAACACGATATTCCAGTAGGCAATGGCCATGTCGAGATCTAAGCCCTTCTGACCAGCATTCTTGGCGTAGTTGAATGTGAACTGATAGAAGTCCTTGAACAACACGTCATTTTGCTGCAAATCGCGCTCCAACGAGCCCAATTTGGTCTTGAGCTTGTCGATGGTGTCGCAGCCCATGTCGGTCAGCCCATTGATGAACTCATCGCGAGAAAACTCGCATTGCACGCTCGCCCTCAGCTTCCAGGCCAGAATGAGAACTTGTCGCGAGGCCGCATCCAGCTGCAAATCCTCCAGCAGACGAACCACGCCAGCCATGCCGATCTTGTGCGAATCCTGGGGATCTGAATCAAACAATGGACAAAGAATACATGATGAAAACTGGATTGATTTCACGACAAATTGACGCTAACGAGGAACTTTGACGACCTTTGTAGCGTGAAAAGATGGACTCTAGCTTCCGCTTGTCGACTTGTGACTGGTGTCTGGCGGCGAAGAATGTGTCGTTGTTGTGCTGGAAGGCAACGTTGTTGAAGGAGTCGAGGGCCAGGTCAAGCTTCCAGTCGCACTGCTGCAGCATCTGGATGGCCGTCTTCTCCCCGCACTGCGTCAGCGTCTGGAACTCGCGCACGCGCTCGCGATGAGACGACTTCAGTCGATGCTGCACCAAACATTTGCCATGAAAACACATTCAAAAATGAGCAGTATCTGTGAAAAAATTGATTTACGCAACATTTACCATGATTAATGGGAGTTCAAGGTCGTGGAATAACGCGGTTTCTGCGTCACCAATTATCAATCCAGTGTTTCCTAGAAGAAGCTGGGGAAAGGAAATTGTTCATTTATAATATAACATTTACTTTAAATAATCTGCATGTAATCAGATGGACGTGGACGTGTTGACTCACATTCGTCCTGAAGACGACCTCGGTCCTCGATGTCGCGATTGACGGCGACGCAGAGATTGGCGAGAAAACAATACACTCGCAGGTGTATACGAAAAGTGCGTCATACACATGCGGCAGGCAGCGCAGACGCGCGACAGCTGACTTTGCTGCATGTCGCCTGCGTGCACTGCGATCAGCTGATTCTGCGCTATAAATGGACTATAAATCTATAAAGACTACAATAAGACGCTGGAGTCTTTGTGCGAGCACTTCGAGACGGTGCTGGAGCAGTCCGACGTGTGCGACAACAACGCCGGCTCTCCCCCCCCCATCAGTGGCCCCTTCAGATACGACTTGGATCACCAGAAAAAGATTTGGATTTACAAGTAATTTCTTAAAATTGTCAAAAATTATCAAAAATAAATAAATAAATAATTGAGAAACATTTCTCGTTTTTTGAAAATTAGACGGAGTGGCGAGCGACTGCACGATCTGCTGGATCGAGAAGTGTTGCAGCAATTATTGTGAATTTTGATGCAATTCGAAATGGCAATGAAACTCTGGCTTCTGTTGCAAAACAAGCTCTGGGCCAAGTCGCAATACTTGTTGGACATCTATTTTTTATCTAAGAATAACTGTACACATAGATACAAGTGTGCAAGACGAGTTTCCATGTTGTCAATGCATCCAGTTGTTAAGTAGAAATCCGAGAAGTCATTACTCAAAGCAGAAAAAACTCGATTTTTCACCCCAGATGAAATTTACGATCACCAAGTAATAAGATTTGAACTGAAAGTCACTAGAATCTTTAGTTGTGCTTCGAGGATGTTCGAGCGCTTCGCTCTGGGAGATGACGGGCACTTCTACGTCACCCAAGAAGTCCAAAATCACTTCGACAAACACGGGTACTCAACATAAATCAATTAGATCTTTACTTAATTTACTTTTAAATCAAAATATATTAAAAACTCGTTATATTCTTAATTAATAAACTTAATGTATTGATCCAAGGTTCATAGTGGTTGAGGGTCTGCTGAACGATCTGGAGGTCCAGAAGCTCGCATGGGCCGTGGAGAACAACGCCGAGATCGCGTATACCAATCAACAAACCAATCAATCAATCAATCAATTAATCAATCAAAAAGTGATATTATCAATCAATTGATTAATAGCCAGCACAGTTATGGTCGAGGAGACGGCGGTGGCCGCGTGAGTCGCTTGTGCATCTGGAACCGCGCCGGCGACGATTTGACGGGACTGCTTGCCCGAAGTCCCAAGGTTGCTCTGACAATGCAGACTTTGTTGGGCGGAGACGAACTTTATCATTATCACAGCAAACTCATGATGAAGGAGGAAAGGACAGGTGGGAAGTGGAATTGGCACCAGGACTACGGATACTGGTACAACAATGGTTGTCTCACGCCACATATGGGCTCCGTTTTCATCGCAATCGACAAGTACTATATATAATTCTGTTTTTTTGGCTCTTTTTTTAATAATAAAAAAGAGCCAAAAAATGTCAATTTTACCTCTAATTTACGTCTAATTACACTCAATTTTGCATATATTTGATGAGATGTGTGGAGAGGAACGGCTGTCTTCGCTTGGTGCCTGGTAGTCACAAGTTGGGCCGCCTCGATCACGTGCTCCAAGGTGATCAGGCCGGAGTGGAACCTCGGCGTCTGCAATTGGTGCTGAACAGGTTCCAGTCCGAATTGGTGGAACTCCAGGCAGGAGAAGCCATTTTCTTCCACTCCAATGTCCTGCATACCAGGCAAAAACAGTGCATTTTTGAATATTAACTTTACAATTTATATTAATACTCGTTGTTGGTTCAATACCGTGGGTTTATTCGGGCAAGTATTAATAGCAACTAACTGTGATTTGGTGACAGAGGGCAGACACAGCTGCCGGAAACAGAAGAAGTACATAGAACACGTGG
>JAOXNJ010137644.1:8380-21283 GCA_028566655.1 Metis holothuriae
CGATGCAGGACAGCATGCAAAATAGCATGCCGATGCAGCACACGATGCATAATGCGATGCCGATGCAGCACACGATGCTGGCGGCGATCCCTCCTGCGCTTCAGAGTTGGCACGGCACGCCCACGCACCGCCGCCTGATGGCGACGCACAGCTCCGGCGCCCTGCGCCCCTTCGACATGGCCCACGGCCTGAACAACGGCGGCAGTACATTTCCACGGAGAGCCGCTTACACGCGATCCTTGGGCCCAGCAAATGCGAGATCGAGATGGATTCGCAATTCCTCCTTGGACGAGAACTTGCCACTTGGACTCAGACCCAGATTGGACGATGCCAGTCGAATGGATCTCTTTGAGACGCCTCCAATGGCCGCCAGGGGCGCTGGCATCGCCTTTTCCCAGCGAAATTTCAACAGATCGCCGTTGATTGTGAGCGATCGGAATGAGACGAATTTCCATCACTACCACAATCATCCGCCGGTGCCCATGCACTTTTCCAGGAATGGCGGCGGTCTCGTTGTCAGCGACCACATTGACGATGCTCAGCTATAGCAATGCAAAATTGTGCAAAATTGTGCAAAAAAACATTTTTTTGCAATAAGTGTGCAAAAGTAAATAATAGAGAAGCATTCATTATGTACCTGTGTTCGCAATTATGTAGGTATGTGTGTTCCCATGGAATATTGCTCTGTGTGTCCCTGCCAAAGAAAGCGCTTCTAGGTAATTGTTGGAACTGACACCAAAAATATAACACACCTGCTCAAAACACACTTGCATGTGATTTAAATCAAATATGTAACTCATTTACCAGCTTTCACTCTTTTAAGAATGGCTTTAAGTAAGAAGAAACTTTAGAAAGCAAAAAAAGCTATAATGTCACTAAGAACTCCCATTTTTTCCCTCTTTTTTTACATGGAAAGCACTCAGAAGGAACTTGAGTCCCACGGATTGTCTTGAGCACCTCCAAAGTGGTCTTTTTTTCAGAAGGAACTTCAGTACATGTGACTTGGAGTCGACACATCTGCATTAGCATAGCGGTTGGTGTGACTTCTCAGACACTTGAAGTGCGTGAGAGTGAGCTAGTCGCTCAACCAACGCTCACACAAGTTCAGACACTCGACCATTCTTAGCTCAGAGCAGAAACAGTCACCACGACGACTGAATACTACGAGTATAATGACTGTTGTAATAACAAGTGCAAAAGAGAATGTGTGTAGACGACACATCTTGTTGAACTCTGAGACCCCTGGGCGCCAACTTTGCCCACGTGTCCTCAAGTTGGAAGGGGCCCAAAACTTAAGGCATGGGCCTGACACGAATCTCCAAGGGCTTTACAACTCCATTACTTTTGGATCCTTATTCAGAGACACTTTACCTTCATATTTAGTTTAGTTTAGTGTCTATATTTAACTGCTATTTCTTAAGTCGCTGCTACATAAGGGCTTGGAGAAGCAGCTGATGATATGTTGTTATAAAGCCAAAATAAGGGTTTGTTATTGAAGGATTATTCAGAGACTACCCTGAAGTATTTATTTACTTGTTTAATGACCCTCTTCTTCCATTTTTTGAGCAGCTTTTTTTGCTGGTTTTTGGTGCACCTCTTAGTAAAGACGTTATTATTTCGCTGGCCACTTAATGGATCGATCCTCCCTTTTGTTTGAGAAATGATGTGCGATCGCGGGCAACAGATGCGAGCTCTAATGGATCGACAGTACGTTCTGCCAAAAAAAAAGAGAGAGAGAGAAAGGAGATGATAAAGCAGCTCATTTCGACGTTTTTTGAACTGAATTATACAACCTTTTATTACATTACTTTCAAGAACATTTTGACACAAGTTCACTTCAAGCTCTTTTTTCATGGGAATGAGTTGTAGGTACATAATGGTACTTAAGAAAATAGAGTACAGAGACACTAAAATATTCGTTCAAATAAATGGCGGGAAAAGGGTTCAAAAAGGAGAAATAGGTATCTAGCCAAAAAATGGTTAGTAACTTCTACTAAAACTGATAACATAGGTGTAAAACAAAAAAGGGAATAAGACCACAATATTAGTTTTGTTGCTGTTCATATTGGGTCCCATTCACAACCAGTATGTAGGTATGTTATTTTGTAAATGAACAAGCCAGTTACAAAATAAAGTGTGTCCTGGTGGCTGCTCCCTTGGGTGGAGCAGTCGTGACACGCCTTCGGAATGGCGTCTTTTTCGGAGCAAAGCAACGAGATTACTTCCATACTTTCGTATCATAACCACCAAGGTCCCAGGGGAGCACTAGGTACAGCAGCTACGTTCTACATAATACAATCAAAGGATCGGAAAGATTGGGGACGGAGGTCACGCAACCTCGTAGCAATTCCGAATTGTTCCGAAAAGATGGATCTGAGCTATTGAGCTTCTTAGGGCGATCTAATTGAAGAAACACTCAATCTGAGGAAGCTTTTACATTAGTGCATTGCTTCTTGCAAGGAAATTCGGACAATCAATCAATGCTGTTGATCTCTTAAGAGAAACTGGCCTAATTTACTGGAAGAGAAGATGCAGTTGTTTCTGTCCTAGCAGCCACTCCTTCTTTTGTAAAATATTATAGGAAAATCTCTAAAAATACTTAACTGGGACATGGAGAACCTTGTAAAAAATATGACTCATTAAGTCGAGCCAGTGAACAGTCCTCAGGTCTGTGGATCAACAGCAAGTCCTTTGGGATTTTGCAATCCACCCACATTTTCTATCATTGCATGGCCCCAGTTAAAGGCCAAAAGCTAAATAGTCAAGTGTGTTTGGTTAGCGTGTCAAGTGCAAATCTTTTTTGTCACTTTCAATTGGCAAATTGGCAATTTGATAACCTTGAAAAAGGCACTATTTTGAAGGCATGCGTTACGTAACAGGCCTCTTCAACGAGTACAGCTGTCGCGAGTCAGCTGTCGCGAGTCAGCTGTCGCGTCAGCTGTCGTCAGGCGTCGAGTGAAGTGACGTCAGCTGGCCTTGGGCCGGACCCCTGTGGCCGAGGACGACCGAGGCCTCGACATCCCAAAAGGCTTCCTCCTCTCGTCAACAATCATTGTAAAAACACACATCATTATTGTTGTTAATCACTTAATTACCCTTCTTTTCTTGTGTTCTTTTCACCTTCTTCAGTTGCTGCTGCCTTTAGGAACGACATTGCTCGCCACGAATTCGGTGTACTTCGCCTTTCACTGGTGTCCGACGTAAATACTCAGGACCCTCAGCTCCCTCGAAGAAATTAGTGCACGTTTTAGTACTTTTTCGTTTTTATTGTTAAGGACTTTTATTCATTTTGTACTGCCTCAAATTCTATTTTTTTAATTAAAAAATACGAGGGGTCTGTGTAGGTCACACAATGGACGTCATGAATAATTGCTTGCTATACCTAGGTATCTTTGTCAAAGTCTATACACTATTGGGTATGTACATATCCCTACAAGGATTAAGTATTGTTTTCATTGAAGAGAGCCTTATCAGTAGCCCTTCCGTCATCAACCGATGGAATTGTGCCTACATAAATCCCTCCCGTTGTGCACACAGAGATCTTTTTTGTGCAAGGTCCTTTTTAATAGACGTAATCAGAGACTATTGTCGTTTGTTTAGTCAGCATAATTGATTCTCTTCTAGTAAGGCCCTAAAACGCCTTATAGAGCAAACATGGTATATTGTATGTGTCGAAATATTTCTTATCGATTAATGTCCCTCTCCTTTCAGGTTCAACGGTGTACGAGGATTAATTGTTGCACCGCATTGAGACCGTTGAAAAAGGGCAGTTTGAGAACGATTTTGTGTGATGTCGACGGCGTCGGAGTCGGACGAGAACCACGCGGGGACGCCGGACTCGCCTTCGTCTGCGACCCCGAAGGCGACGACGCGGGCGCCGCCAACACGGACGACGACCACGAGGACGGCCGTGGCCAGGGCCACCACGGCGGCCGCCGAGCACCCCCTGGGACTCCAAGGCGTCCGTGGTGCCCAAGCAGTCCCTGGTGGCCTAGTAAGACGAAAGGGGTCAGAGTGGGAGATTTTGGGCAGTCTCGAGGCCGGCATTGAGTACAGCATCATGCCCAAGAAAAAGGAGGGATTTCTCTCTAAGAAGCGAAAATGGCCTCTTAAAGGATGGCATAAGAGGTATACCTATATCTTTGATCACGTCATTAACGTTAAGTGCTTGATTTTTTATTGATTCCTCGTAGGTACTTCATTTTGGAGGGCGGCTTGTTGACCTACGGTAAGACTGCTCAGGACATTGCTCGAGGTCGGACCCACGGTCGGATTGACGTTGGGGCCGCTGTGATCTCGGCCAAAACGGAGTCGTTGCGAATAGATATCGACGACGAAGAGTATATTCACCACATCAAGGTGTGGCACAGTTTCTCACAGTCTTTTTTAGTTTAATCATTGTTCTTACTCTAAGGGTCTAGATCTAGGTCTGTTTGAGTGCTTGTTTACTACTCTCTGCTAAATTGATTGAAACCAATGTTTACTCGCTGAAGAAACTGTTGAGAAACTTGGTCAGTTGAACGAGGTTCAGGTCCCGCTCGTATTAGCTTCACAGGCCGCTTAAGATTAGCAATTTCTTCTTCAGTCTCAAATCGATGGGAAAAAGTTTGAGATAAATCTTTGATTGTGCTTCCAGGTGAACAATTTGGAGACTTTTGGAATCTGGTTGGAGCAGCTGAAGCAACACAGACTTTACCGACAACAGCAGAGCATTAATTCGTCGTCGGGCTCTGCTAATAGTCCAGGCAAATCACTGATCTTTTTATATGTAATAGGAGCAAAAAATCTATATCATTTGTCATCAATTTTAGTTGTTAATGCAATTTTATCCATGACAGAAGGTGATGCTCTGATGTCGTTGGGCAATGCTCCCCAAGTTTCGGGCTTCGGTGCTGCGTCTCCTCGCAGTTCGCTTCCTCGTGGTGCCCGAGCTCCTTCCAAGTTCCAGCAAGATTTTGCTACACTAGAGGACAACTTGACCACTCGGTTGCTCAAAATACAACAACACGCCGTGGCTCTGGCCCTACTCACACAGAGAGCAGAGGATGAGCACAACGCTGCTTTAGGCCAATCAGGTCAGTTTACACGTAAATATTGGAAGAGATAAAGAACAAGATTTGATGGCATAAGTTGATAATTGGGAGAAACTTGGGATACAATTTACTTTCTCATGCGTACCTTCTTAGCTGTGAGACGTGTTGCCCTTCACGCTTCACTCTTCTCTCTGGCTGGCAGGGGTGGGTACGTGTCTTTGTGTTTGTTTTCTCTCTTTTAGCCAACTCACAGGTCTACGTAACATTCTGAGTCCTCAGAAAGAGTTTCTTGAAGATTTCTGTTAACGGGATTAATAAGGCTAGGGAATACATTTTAAAGAGTCTTTAATCCGTGATGTCATTTTGTCCCTTAAACATTTTTAAAGGTCACTTTAATCACCGGTATTTGAGATTGGTCGCTGTTGTGGATGTTAAACGACGTTTTTCGTGCCTAATTGTATATGTTTTTTTCTTTTCTTTTTTTAAAGTGACATTTTAATGTTTCCTTTTTTCTTTGTTATAGGTCCAAAGGCGAAAAAGCTGTTTGGTCTCCGCAAGAAGAAGTCTGCGGCGGCGAGCATGAAGAGCAGCAGCGACCAAGGCAGTGGATTTGCTATCCCTAACAGTCGATCGAGCACATTGACATCAGAGAAGCAGATAAACCCCACTACAGTTACAGCGATCGAAACTGGTGAACTTATTGCACTCTTTAACGATGCAAATATTCGTTTCATTATGATATTTTCATGTTAATCATGCTGTCTTAGAAGTGGATTCTTCCTCGGTCTCGACATTGTCTCACATGTCGTCTAGTCTGAGCGCCTCCAATCCTTCGTTGGTGTCAGGTGCGTCCTCAGTTTCTGGCTCTGTAACGGCCAGCAACAACGGCTCTCAACAGACTTCAATGCCTAGTCCGAAGCAGAGTGCCTCGAGACCCATTTCGTTGCCAGCTGATGCAGCCAATAAGAACGCTACCAAGAGCAATTTGGGCTCTAGTCTGAGTGTGGCCTCGAACTCGAGCACGTTGACGGCTGCCTCGAACACCACGGCGGGCACGTCGTCGGGCATGGGCTCCGAGGCGTCGTCAGCGAAGAACGTGTTGATGGAGCAGCTCATGCCCTCCACCAGAGACGAGATGATGAACATAGCACAAGAGATTCACGTTGACGTGTCCAATCTTCTCAGATGCTTCACTGCTGATCGAGACAGACTCAAAGCTAGTCTCGAAGCCATCGAGTTCTCCAACAAATCTTCCACTATGGGCAACAGCAGTCAGGTGGCAATGATCGCTTCGCTACGTCAAGCCTTAAATTCGGCATTGCAGCAGAACTCTATTATGAAGGCCAGACTCCAAAAGATACATCTCGACTCCGAAACTGCCGACTTGCCGCCGGTATAAACAGTGAAGTAGTAAACTTTGAGAAGAAGTGTTTTAGTAACATTCTACTTTCTATTATACAAATACAGGTGCCAGCCGCCAATGTCGACACGTTGACGCGTGACATGAAGCACTCGTTGTCGTACTCGTCGTCTTGCATCTCCGAGTTCTTCGATGCACGCGAATACGGCTCGGACCAGCAGGCGCCCTCGGTGTATAGCTCCGAGTCGGAGGAAACGGGAAGTAACCCCAGCGACACCGAAACATCTGATGACGACCAAGTAAACATTTTCATAAAAAAGATGATAAAATAGCCAAAGAATTGACAGAAAATTGTATCCTTTTTGGTAAAAGAACTTTGTGGAGGCCTTGTCTCCTTCGGCTCTAGTGACGACTGGCTCGTCCAAGGAGAATGTCTTCTCTTTGTTGGCTTCCAGTCCAACGCAGTCGTCTACTGCGTTGTCGAATCAGAACGTCTCCTCGGCCTCACCCGTGCACTCCAAGCTCACGGAGATGACTGGCAGACGTGAAAAGTTGCCGGTGCCCAAGACCGAGACCGAGGGAATCAATTTATGGAACCTGCTGTGCAAGAACATTGGCAAAGACCTCTCCAAGATTTCTATGCCAGTCACCCTGAACGAACCTCTTAGCGCCCTTCAGAGGTCATTAAAGGAGACTCGAACAAATCTTTCTTTTTTATCTTTTTATTTAAACCGTCAAAATGAACAAAGCATTGTCGTGGACCGACGTTATTTGATTCCAGATTGTGCGAGGAGCTCGAGTACTCCGAGTTATTGGACAAGGCCGCGTCCGCCGACACGGAGTTGCAGCGAATGACTTGGGTGGCTGCCTTCGCTGTGTCTGTCTACGGCTCGTGCCAGGCCAGGGCTGGTCACAAACCCTTCAATCCTCTGTTGGGCGAAACATTCGAGTGCGTCCGCGAGGATCGCGGCTTTAGATATGTGGCCGAGCAGGTCAGCCATCACCCGCCTGTCTCTGCCTGCCACGCCTCGGCCACCAACGGGAAGTGGACCTGGGAGCAGGAGCTGAGGGTCAAGACCAAGTTCTGGGGCAAGTCCATGGAGTTCCAGCCCCTCGGAAGTGTTCGTGTGGTGTTGAATGGCAACGAGGTGTACGAGTGGAACAAGATCACCACCTGCATCCACAACTTGTTTGGCGGCTCTGACCGCTGGGTCGACCTCTACGGCCAATGCGTCATCAAGGCCAAGCGGCTGACTGCACGCATCGATTTCGTCAAGGCCAGCTACTGGTCCAACAAGGGCCACGAGATCTACGGAACCATTGTCGACAAAAACGGTGATTTAAATGAAATTATTAGAGTAACAACGAACAAATTAATGATGATTCGTTTTCCAGAGCAAGTGCAACAACATCTTTTTGGCAAATGGAGTGAGGCTCTGTACTGTGGGAAGGCACCTTCATCCAAGTGCATCTGGCGCCCTGCAATCTTGCCGGCTGACAGTGGCCTCTACTACGGATTTTCTAGATTCGCCATAGAGCTCAACGAGCTCCTTGAGAGCGAGAAGGACTTGCTACCTATTACCGACACCAGATTCAGACCTGACCAACGACTCCTCGAGGTAATGTACCTCATATCTTTATTGAAACGTCTCTTTTCACACGGAAATGTTTGTTGCAGGAGGGACATATTACTGAGGCCGAAAACATGAAGTTGAAGTTGGAACAAAATCAACGTGAGCGTCGTCACGAGATGGAGGCCAGAGAAGAGAAGCACGAGCCGAAGTGGTTCGTCAAACTCGACGAGGAGAAGTGGCAGTTCAACAAACGATATTGGAAGGTCAGGGCCAGGGAAAACAACGAAGGATTCGAAAGTTACAATCTAGACAAGCTCTGGTGAAATATCAGTGAACTTGTATGTAAGATCAGTTCGGGATTTTAGCAAAAGCTGTTATCAGTCAACGAAAAACGTCGTCAACGATTCGAAGCATACCGATTTTATCTCTTCATCAAATGAATCCAAGTTAAATTCACTCATCTTACTCCTAATTCCTTCTTGAATTCTCACTCTAATTTTGGGTTTGTCCTAGAAGAGCAGTCGAGTGATTAATTAATATTAACGGTTTCTCGCATCCGTCTGTATTTTGCAAAGATTGTTAATTGGCAAACATGGTTGATTCATTCCTCGTTCAATATTTGAACTCGTTCTTAAGAGTTCATCTTAAACTATTGAAGTTAACACTAGAAGACGTTCGAATATTGTATAGAGTAAGTAGAATTGGAAGAACAATTAAAGTCTAAGTCATTGATAATATTTTTATTTTTGAGCACCATTGAGATCAGCGTTCAGAGCAGCTTGGCAAAGAGGAGAGAAAAAGAGAAGAGAGAAAAGACGTTATGATGAGTTAGTGGAGTAAAACTGTTATTGACATCAGAGGAGAAGTTTCCTAAATTGTTGTCCTCATTGATTTGAGCATTGCCTGACTCGAGTAAAGGGAAGCGATAACTTTTCGACATTGAAGAATCGTCATCAGGCAAGAAAGTGGTAAGAGTAGTTTCTCTCTTCATTACAGATTTAGTCGTCATCATTGATGTAGTAGTCGTCCCTGTTGTGCTTTTCGTCGTCGATGGAACAGGAATCCTCTCAAACCCGGGCCTGAAGAAGGATTTAATTGAATTAACATAAAATTTAAAAATTGTGAAAAGAAAATGAACAAAAAGTGTGTACTAACCTGATATTGTCAACAACAGTGACTCTGTAAACGCCCTTCACCGGCCTCATGTAAATGGATCCGTCCTCATAATGCGACTGCAGCGTGGCGCTGTACTCGAATCTCCGCTGAATCTCAGTGGCCTCCAACACCAGTCGAACATTCTCGTCCTTCTCGAGCACCAAATATCGCAAATTACAACTAAAAACGGCATAAATTAATTGTTTTTCTCGATTAAAATCAATCTTACTTGGGACTTATGGCCGATTCGGACTTGTCTCACTTGTTTCTGTCCTCTTCTCTGGCCCCAGTGCAAGTGCACCACGGTGCGGTTGGGGAACTGCACCTCCACCTTGGCCCCCTTGGCCAAGTTGTGGTCCAGGTCGAAGTCGAGCCACTCGTGCAGACACAAATTGATGCGCAAAAATGTCTTGTTTCTGTGCTCACTTCCCCCAATTTGGGTCTGATCAAGGCCATTGTGAGACACACTCTCATTGCCCAATCTTATCTTTACATTGACAAGCATTATCATCATCAAATCGTTAACTTACCACTAATATCATTGATTGATTGTGAAAAAATGCCTTACTTTGGTGTGCAGTTCTGATCTGAGTCTCCCTTTGACAAAATCTGTCAACACGATTTTCGTGGGGCTCATTTCGACGAGCAACTCGCCCTCCGTGGCCAACACGGCCTCATCCTTCGTCGAGACGACGATCAAGCCGTACTGCTCCCTCATGTACAGTCCTCCCAAGGCCAGTAATGAATGCTACATACATAAAGACATAATTAAGGCTCATTAATGAACTCATTATTGGTCTAAATGAGCTTAAAGATTATATTAGTTGAATTTTTAGGTACCTCTTCCAAATCCTGCGATTTTAGGGGCACCTTGTAAAGCCTCTTCCACTCCTTGTCCAGCTGGACGTCGGTCCTGGCCACGAACACGTCGCCGTTGTTCACGGCCACGACGGCGTCGGGCAGGGCCTGGAACTGCTGCCACTTCGCCCAACTCAATCTGGCCGAGCCCTCGTCATTTATCAACATTTCGAACCTTTTCCTCAGCAAAATTTGCTCCGAGACAACGATGCGACATTGCCAAAGCGTCTCGGGGCCCGCGACGCCCGCGTGATACGCGTTGTCGGTCTTGACCGCGTTGCTCAGGCCGAAATCGGCCTTGGAGGTGAGGCTGGCGCGACACGCGTGCTGCGAGGGGGACACAGAGACCGAGTGGGCCAGCGGCAACGCGTCGCTCGACGACACCTTCACCTTAATTAGGTCAATTATGTTAATAAAAATTGATTAATCATCTAATTATAGTAATTATGTCTGAGGAAAAGTACCCAATGCAGTGCATTGGATGCTCTGAGAAGTCTGTCTTCGCCGAGAAGCCTCGCGGGCACGCCCCTCTTCTCGGCCGCGACGACCGCGATGAGGCCGAAGCAGATCAGGCAGACGTGCTTCATGCTGCGAGGACAATGAGCGAATGGTTTGCATTAATGCAGTAAGAGAGAACGAGGGAGGAGTGCGAAACGACTCCCTTGGGAGCACAATCGCGTGCTTGGCGCTACATAAAGAACTCTCTAATCTCTACATTGCACTACATTTACTCACTTATTGCCAATCTTTTGATATTTTATACGTTCACCATTTTATAATACGTAGTTTATCCTGTGTGCTGCATTGTTTTGAGGAAGCTATTGTGCCTTTCGCTATTATAATAATTACATCACAAGGTATTCTTTGTAAGAGCATTATTAACAGGGGCTCTTTTGTGGGCTCTTGGTTATCTGGAAGATAAGGATACGTCCAAAACAGCTAGGCTCGTCTTGGTCGCGTGTTGGGCACCAGCCACTCCTGCAAATGCGCATTTTCATTAAAGAGGTTATTCATTAAGTAGTGACGCACACTTGTGGAGCGGTGCAGATCTTGAGGCATCTACTCAAAGTTTTCTACTAAGTTTTACTGCCTCGTTGCAAACCGACTGAGTTTCGAAGCTTGATCGTTTGGTCATCCCCACGGCACACTTAGTTGCATTCTTCAGACCCAGGAATAGTAATGGCGATACATATTTGCTTTCAAGGTTACTTTTAAGAGCTCTTAGCATACATGTCTAGATAGATAAAAAACGACACGATAATCTCTGTCAATATTCTGGAAGCACTTTTAGTAATGCCCAAAACCAACTGAAACGCATCAATTTTAATGATCACCCCAACCAATTATTCCAGAAAGATATATTAATTAGAGTATCCGATAGTGTAATCCATAGTAAGCAAGCCAAGAAGTTAAAAAAATTAGAATATACGGGCGACTATATGCAATCCAAAGCCAAGACTTGAACTTTTTGTTCCCTTGAAATTCTTGTTTAGGTAATGACAGTGGGCTTGTCCCTTCCGGTGTATTGCTTGAGCTTAGAGATCTGCAGCGCGACATCAACGGCGGCAGCAAGCATCTCTGCAGCGTCCTTCGTTTGCAGCTTGGGATCGCTCTCATAGGAGTCCACGTACATCCTGACTGTGGCGCCTGCACTGCCAGTTCCGGAGAGTCTGAAGACGAGTCTCGAGCCGTCAGAGAAGAAAATTCTAATGCCTTGATTCTTGGCCACACTACCATCAATAGGATCCGTGTAGGCAAAGTTATCCACCTTGCTCACCTCAAAGGTTTTACCCAAGGCCTCGTATTTCTTGCCCACGCTGGCGGAGTCGTCCACGAAGGCCTGCAGCTGCTGCATCATTTCGTTGCATGGCTGAGCCTCGCAGTTCTCATAGTCGTAGCGAGTGAAGAAGTTACGACCAAATTGGCTCCAGTGCTCTTTTAAAAGAGCGTCCACACTGGTCTTCTTGGTGGCCAGAATTTGGAGCCAAGCCAAGGCGGCCCAGATGCCATCCTTCTCTCTGATGTGATTAGAGCCGGTGCCGAAGCTCTCTTCACCGCACAATTGGATGCGATTGGCATCCAACAAGTTGCCAAAGAACTTCCATCCAGTCGGCGTCTCATAGCAGTCCTTGTTCAGTGCTTTAGCCACGCGATCCAAGGCGCCACTGGTAGGCATGGAGCGAGCATACCCGGTGATTTCGGAGCTCTTGAAGTAGGGGATGCATTGCAGATTGTTGGCGATGACTGCCAGCGAGTCGCACGGCGTCACGAAGAAGGCGTCGCGGCCCAGAATCATGTTGCGGTCGCCGTCGCCGTCGAAGGCGGCTCCGAATACACGGCTCCCATCCTTGCGCATGGCCTGCACCAGGTCGTCGGCGTAAGTCAGGTTGGGATCGGGATGGCCGCCGCCGAAGTCGGGGAGCAACTCGGTCTTCATGAGGCAGTCGCGACCGGCGCCCAACTCGTCGACGAAGATGCGCTCCACATAGGGCCCAGTGACGCCGTGAAGAGAGTTCAGGAGAACCTTGTTCTCCTTCAAGAAGGCCTTCAGGGCATCAAAGTCGAAGATGCTCTTCATGAGGGCCACGTAGTCTTCGAGGCCGTCAATCACCTCCATCTCCATAATGTGGCCGTTCTCCAGCTCGAAGCGCTGCACACCAACCTTGCTCAGATCCACGGCCAAGTCTAGGACGATAAATTAGAGACCATTTATTTTGACAACGTTCGTAAAAAAATGAAGACATAAAAAAAAAAAGACTTTTGGGGGCGAAGTTACGTACCAGGACAGATGTTGTAGTGAGTGATGACTTTGCTGAGCTCGAAGACCTTGTCGGTGAAGTCGGTTGGCGCGGGTCCACCGTTGCTGAGGTTGTACTTGATGCCGAAGTCGCCCTCCTTGCCTCCTGGGTTGTGCGACGCCGTC
>JAOXNJ010137645.1:0-11089 GCA_028566655.1 Metis holothuriae
CTGGCCAAGTTGGCGGGCTTGAGCAGCGCGTCGGAGCCGACGTGCACGTCCTTGCCGCCCATGACCAGCGCCGCGTTAGACATCTCGACGTGGGAGGAGCGCTTTGCCGAGAACAACTCCGGCAGTCTCAGCTTGGATGCGGCTGGAAAGAGACTCGGTGGATGTCACGCACTCCAATCCGTGGCCACCGCCTTCAAGGTGAACAAAAACGCCAAAATGAATGATTAGTAGTTAAATTTTGCGCTAAATCTAACAAAGTGATTGAAAAAACTAACATTGTCATTGATTATGTAGTAGTGTCTATATAAATGAGTCTAGAATGTTCTACTATTGTACTCGCTCTCTGACTGCAGTGGTCGCCAGTGCTTGGTCGGCGTCTCTGGTCCACTACTACTGTCTGATCTCGGGCATCGATGGGCTTCTTCACTTGACAAACAATTTCACAGTAACACCTTATTAATGCACTTGAATAATTGCTTTGCTATTTTCCTCTTTACACTTTCCTTTAATTTTGTCTTTTATTCTTTGTCTTTTTTCTTCTTGACATAATTTTTGTGGTTTTTGCAAGGGTTTTTCTGCTGACTTATCTAGTGCATGATTCATACTACATATTTCTCTTTAAAAGAAACTTGATTGTGACGTGATTCATTTCTTTATTGTTCCGTTTTTTCTTCTTTGTTCAAATTGGTGTGGAATGCAAATTATATGATAATTGATTTGATATTGAGTGAATGTCAGTGATTGTTTGCTGTGAAATTTTCCCCAATTTGCTTGATGATCAATACTCAAATATTTTCTTTATTGTTATTTGTGAATATTTTTGACCCCTGCTCTCATCATCACAAGGCAAATCCCATTATTCATGCATGATTTTCGAAAAAAGAAACATTTTTATCCCCTAAATTAATTCAACCTTTATTCTATGATCATTCCAGATGATGCTACGCGACATTAGTCGAGAAGAGGCGAGCGTGCAGGCCGATCTCGAATCCCTCCAACGCCCCAGAAAATCCACCAATCCAACGAATAATCACAGAAAATCGACTAGGACAACCTCATTAAACAACAATTTGAGCCATTTTAACCACCATTTGAATAATAGCGAAACAAATTTGAGTAATGACATAAAGCGACTTCGTCGAAGACTCCAGGAGCAGGAGAAGCGCGTGCACGAGGTTCGCGCCCAGATCGACCAGCACCAACGCCTCATTGCTGACGCACTCAAAGGTAATTATCAAAGTAATCAATCAATCGACCAATTAAAGAAATAATTAAGTGATTAAAGGATAAGTTGACATAATGATTGTGTTTGAGTAGGTCAGCACGAGACGAATTTGCGCGAGGTTCGTCGACTGGAGGAGTGGATGCGTCTGAACGAGCAGATCTTCTCCACGCGTCTGGCCTCGTTCGAGTCGGACGCGCAGGAGCTGTCGATGTCGCAGAGCGCCGTGCACGACCTCGGCAAGGAGTGCGACAACCTGGGCGAGAAGCTCAACAACCACCTCGACATGCTCAACAAGCTCAACAGCAATACAAGGAGTCAAAGAGGGATTAATGACAGTAATCACAGCAATAAGATAGGTAGTAAAGGCGCCTCATAGTTGATTGATTGCATCTCGATTGATTGATTGATTGCTAAACCAATCAATGAATCAATCGATTGCTAATGTTGACGATAATCGAGTCAGGTGAAGCCAATGAGACACGGGAAATGTTGATTTACCCACAAATCTTCAAATTTGATAAGGTAAATCCATGGATTTGCTACTCACAATCAAGGCTTTCTTGTATTCACATATCCATTTTGTACCTAAAAAGTTCGATATTGTGCATTCGTTTACGTGAGACAAAATTAAAACCAAGCAGCTCGTACTTTGGTTGATGTGCGCCAATTAACAAAGAATTTGGCTTTTTGAAGGAACTATCACAAAGAATCTGTTTCATTAGTTGTGGTGTGTTATTCGTCACAATCCTTTTTACTTGCACTTCCAATGTTTTCTTACATTGTGTGAATTTTGTGGGCACATTTTTTTATTTTTTTTTCCTGACACCAATTGACTTGTGCTGTTCCAGGTTTGACAACTAAGCTCGTTTTTTGCCATAACAAAGAATAAAAGGATTTAACAGCAACCTTTAATGAAGCACTTTTATTTTATACTCGTAATTGGCACAGCTATGAGATGAGTGTACGTATTAGGTGACCTATATGCGTATTTTTGCATTTATTCTGTTCCAATTAAATCATTCGCACATTTTACATTGCTTCTTGTCACCTTTTTATTAACCGCAAACTTCATGGTTCACAAGAAACTCCATTTCAAAAAGTCTTGCTCAAAAAGCTCAAAAAGTCAAATTTCTGGAAGTAATTTTAGGGAATTCAAGCAATAAAGAATTTTGTTCCTCCTGTATTCTCGTTTTTCCTCAAATTTCTCTTAGCTTTCAACTCTTGATTTTCATTTGGTTCAGCAAGTTTGACCGCATTGCTGAACACATTGGGCGTACACACTGGAGGGACAGAAGTCGATGCAGTTCTCAATGTTGCCACCAGGACAGTATTCGGGGCTGAACAATTCGTTGTTGTTTCCATTATTGGGTCTGAAAGTTCTTCTGGAGCCACCAGAGGATCTGGGAAGCTCCACAGAGCCTCCAGTATTGCCTAGAAAACAGTTGAGACACAATTTCATTCGAAATTACTTTTTAAAGGCTCCAATTTAATATTAAATTTTGTTTTTATAAGACTTTTAATCATGCCTCTGGGATAATCCTTGACAATGAGATTATCCGGTGCCAGTTGGAGTGTAGGGAATCTGGATCGAAGGGAGCTCAGAGAGTGAGTCGGGTAATCTTTGCCGGGAATTCCGGGAACATTTTGGTTCCCGCTTCCCCGAGAAAGAGATTGGCTTCCGAAATTGTTATTGCCTCCGTGATGGGATTGAGTGTTGGATGCAGAGCCCTGTTGTTGCTGTTGTTGGCTTCTAAATTGTTGCTGTTGTGGAGCTCTTTGATGTTGCTGTTGATGTTGCCCTCCATGTTGCTGTTGTTGCTGTCTTCTTTGTTGCCCTTGTTGCCCTCCTTGTTGCTGTTGACTGTCAAAATGTTGCTGCTGTCCTCCTTGTTGTCCTTGTTGCCCTCTTTGTTGCCCTCCATACTGCTGTTGTTGCCCTCCTTGTTGCCCTCTTTGTTGTCCTCCATGTTGCTGTTGTTGCTGCCTTCTTTGTTGCTGTTGATTACCAAAATGTTGCCCCCCTTGTTGCCCTCTTTGTTGCCCTCCTTGACGGTGTCCCCCGCCAAACATTCCCGGGTTAAGCTTGCGCAATATGGCCGTGGAATAGATGGGGTAATCTTGTCCAGGCTCCCCTGGAATATTCCTCCTGGAAAAGATTTAGACAAGTTTTTCAAGATAAATTATTCCAATCTTGATATTTTGCTTCTAATTGATTACCTGAGGCCATCTAGCCCCTGAGCCCTGCCCTGGATTTGGGAAGATGTGGTGATAAAGATCACCAAAAGCACCAAGGCCAACTGAGATTAGTAAAAAAGAACATATGACAGATTGAAAGTAAAAAAAAAGACCATTAATATTGATGAAGCAATTCTAAAAATGACAATATTCCAAAAAATTATCCTAAATTCATACAGCCATTCAAAAATAACGGTTTAGTAGGAGGATATACAGTATGTGCTTAATTCTGACCTTGGTTAGAGGAGTCATAATGGAAGAGGCCCAGCTAGTGCTGTTGCTCCCAGGGTTGCTCTTTGTGGTCTGCTAATGGAACATTGTTGTCTGCTCTTTATATGTGCTTTTATAGCATGGCTTCATCAGAGCTAATGAAGTCTTGTTATGCAACAAAAAAAGGCAGATTGACACTGAGAGCCAATATAGATATTTGTTCTTGAAGAAGCCACTTAAATCAAGTGCCACCTACATGCTCTTCAAACTGTTATGCAACAACCAAATAAACTTAAAAGAGCTGGTCTCACTTGCACCTGACCAAATGGAGACATGAGAAGGCATGCAGTGACAAGCAGAATTGATTTGACAACTTTACTGCCAAATGCACACATGTCACCTTCATTTGAATGCTCTGATATGACTTGCATAATAGGATTTACTCAGCTGGGAGCCAATCAGCACTGAAGGCAAAACCAAGAAAGCTGCCAAATTAGGCATAAAAATCAATTGCAAAAATTTGGCAACAAATTATGCACATACAGGTCATATTGGAAAAATATTAAGTGCTTCACACAACAACATTTTTTACTGAATTCTCAGAAATTTCTATAAGGTCAAATGTCACTTTTATCTTTCGTGACGATATAAAAGTACATAATTTTATCAGAAATGACTTAGAGAAAAATTTTGCACTCCTATAATAATAATGTATTAATCAGATCAACACTTGCAAAGCCCTGCATTGGCTTTTGCCAAACCATGCCACTTCCTCCAAGACTTGAGGTCTGCCCAAATCCAAGGCTGCCCGACTCCAGCCGGCCCAGGCGAATTCTGCCCTTGGGCCTTGGCAAAGGCAGCCGCGCATCTGCCGACCCGGGCGAGACCGTTGGCACACTGTGACCAGCAAATAATGAAAGCGTGTGACCAGCAAAACCGACAAAGATCGCATTTTACACCTCAACATTACATTTTGTACCCAATTAGAAGAAAAATAGGCCTAAATAAAGTCAATTTTACCCATTTTTACCTTTTTTATTTACAAATATCCTTCTAAACAGAGTTCATTCCCTGAAATGCCAACTTTTCGATAATAATGAGTTGGCGCCTTTCGTTCGGTTTTTGCTGGTCACACGCGGCGTAGAGTAGCGCTTCTAACAACAGCAATCGGCCAACTGGCTCAATTAGTTGAACTTCCCGAAGTCGTTCGTGTTGGCCATGACGTCGCCGGAGAGCGTGGGCGTGGTGGGCGGCGGCGCCAACGAGGAGTCGCTCTACCCCATCGCCGTGCTCATCGACGAGCTCAGGAACGAGGACGTTCAAGTAATCAATCACCCTGCCATCATACCTCTGTTCATCGTTTGTTGATTGTTTTCGATTGATTTTGATTGGTTGTTGTCGGCAGTTGCGTCTGAACTCGATCAAGAAGCTGAGCACGATCGCCTTGGCGTTGGGCGTGGAGCGCACGCGCTCCGAGCTCATCCCCTTCCTGACCGACACCATCTACGACGAGGACGAGGTGCTGCTCGCCCTGGCAGACCAATTGGGCGCATTCACGCCCCTCGTCGGTCAGAAAATGACACTCTTGATTGATCTTTTTAGCTTGTATTTTCTGGAATTTGTGGTTTTGATTGTTTTTTTGGGGGGTTACTAGGAGGCCCTGAGCACGTGCATTGTCTGCTGCCTCCGCTGGAGAGTTTGGCCACGGTGGAGGAGACCATTGTGAGGGAGAAGGCGGTCGAGTCGCTGCGCCGCATTTGCGAGGAGCACAGGTAACGTCACAACTCTATTTGTTTGAATAGAGAGAAATTTCTTCATTTTTTCAATTTAAGAGTGAATAAGTAAGTGATTTTTTCTTCTTTTGGTATAGTCCCCATGATTTGGAGGTTCACTTTGTGCCTCTGGTGAAGCGTTTGTCCACGGGCGACTGGTTCACGTCTCGCAGCTCTTCGTGCGGGCTCTTCTCGGTGTGCTACAAGCGCATCTCGTCGGCGTTGAAGAACGAGCTGAGGACACTCTTCCGCAATCTGTGTCAGGACGAGACGCCCATGGTGAGACGAGCTGCCAGTGGGAAGCTCGGTGAATTGGCCAAGGTAGTCGAATTGGACTATCTCAAGTCAGATCTTATTCCTCTTTTCGTCAACTTGGCTCAAGATGAGCAGGCAAGCTTGAAAACGTGTCCTTTTTTTTCGATCTTGAATTTTTATTTTGCCGTTTACAAAAAGCTAACGTTCGCATAATTTTTGTGTCTTAGGATTCTGTGAGACTTTTGTCTGTGGATGCGTGCGTCTCCATTGCTTCTCTGCTGAGCTCGGATGACGTCGAGCAGCTGGTGATGCCGACGCTGCGCCAGTGCTCCGAGGACAAGTCGTGGCGAGTAAGGTACATGGTGGCCGACAAGTTCACCGACCTTCAGAAGGCCGTGGGGCCAGATATCACCAAGGCCGATCTAGTCCCAGCCTTCCAGGTTCGTTGTTTCAAAATTCATTTTCTTATCTGCAGAAATATTTCTAGATTTACTCAGCCTTCAGTTCAGGCAGTTTTCTTTTGTTGATGGCAAACTATGCTCTTCCCGCAGAATTTGCTGAAAGATAGTGAGGCGGAGGTTCGCGCTGCAGCGGCTCACAAGGTGAAAGACTTCTGTCAGGCGCTTGCGCCGGCATCGGCACAAGAGCAAATCATTATGGAGAAGATTTTGCCCTGCGTGAAGGAGCTTGTAACTGACGTCAACCAGCACGTTAAGAGCGCTTTGGCCCTGGTTATCATGGGATTGTCACCTATCCTTGGCAAAACAAAGTAAGTGTTCAACCTCTTAATCATTCATAGTACCAAAATTTCTCCTAATAACATTGTCATCGTATGCATTTCTGCTTGCAGCACGGTAGAGCAGTTGCTTCCGATGTTTTTGAGTCAGCTGAAGGATGAATGCGCTGAGGTTCGTCTGAATATAATCTCCAATCTTGATTGCGTCAATGAGGTGATTGGGATCCAACAGCTTTCGCAAAGCCTTTTGCCAGCTATAGTTGAGTTGGCTGAAGACAGCAAGTGGCGGGTTCGTCTGGCCATTATTGAGTACATGCCATTATTGGCTGGTCAATTGGGTGTTGAGTTCTTCAATGAGAAGCTCAACGCTCTCTGTATGACGTGGCTGGTCGATCACGTTTATGCCATCCGAGAAGCTGCCACCAACAATCTTAAGAAACTTGTCGAGAAGTTTGGCCAAGATTGGGCCCAGCAGACCGTTATTCCCAAGGTCACGAACATGTCCAGAGACCAGGTATCCCAACATTATTTTTTCGAGATTTTAGTAAGCAAAGTCATCACTCACACTTGTTTTTATTGCAGAACTATTTGCACCGCATGACGTGTCTTTTCTGCATCAACGTATTGGCCGAGGCCAGCGGACGCGAGCTTTGCGAAAGCGCCTTGCTTCCAACTGTGTTGGCCATGGCCAGCGACGCCGTGCCTAACGTTCGCTTCAACGTGGCCAAAACAATGGCCATAATAGGGAAAAAGTTGGGCAAAGGAAGTCAACAAAATGCCAACATCAAAGCAGCTTTGGAGAAGCTCAAGGAAGACGGAGATTTCGATGTACGCTTTTACGCCAACGAATCCATCAACGGTAATTGCTAACTCTTAACTCTTAATCTTAAATAAGGAAAAAAAAAGAATGAAAAAAGAAAGAAATTGTTTATAACGGTGATGATGTACGTATGATGTTTGTGGAGAAATGTCTCTCTTTGCTTTTCGATAAGCTGATAGTTGAAGATGACAAGTCAAAATTTCCATCACAATTTGAAATGTTACTTAGCTCATTCCTGGTGTGTGTAACTAGTCCGCCAACTTTCGGTTCAATCAAGTCGACTCACTTCCATTGATGGATGGATGGTTGGGACTTTCAGCTTTTTATTGTGACACCCCTGAACTTAAGGAATGTTTGAGAAAGAGAGAGTTAGTAAATCGGTCAATGACATTTTTTGTGTCACTATTTATGGTGATATTTGGATCGAAAGCCGAATATTTGTTGTATCATCACTCGTTTGTGTATGTAGGTAGTCATCGCTCCTATTGTGAGACGATTGATTGAGTAACATAGTTGAGTCATCAGAATCACGACTAAAACATGACTCGCTTTTCTGCTTGCAGCCTTGGCCGGATGAGGATAAGGTTGAAGAGGCTCGGAGTACGACGCACCTCGTCAATATTAATGGATTGATTGATGTGTCAAGCGAGTGAGTCGGCAACTGCTGGCTAAAGAGAGTGGCTGATTAACAATTGAGAGAGTGAGCATGTCTCGAAGGGCCTCGTCACCGCAACAAGCTGGACTCTCGTCACTTGCGTAGACATACTCTATAGAGTGTTTGTGTGCGCCCGAGAGAAATCGTTGTCACCGTGTGTATCTATCTTACTCCGATCGAGTGTTTATTGTGCGTGTGTCCACACGCGTTTATTGCTGTCAAAGGCAGTAGTGGCACACAAATGTGCGTTAGCCTCAGCTTATATTGATTGCTTCCCTTATTTCCTGGACGTCAAAAGCCGCTCTGTTTCCCTCACCACATTCGGGCTCTGTAACTAAAAGCACTCTAAGTAAACACTAACGAGCAAGTAATTCGCAACTGGTAGCAATTCATATGAATGGCGTATTGAGAATAATGCCTGTTTAATGGCCATTGTTGCATCCATCTGAGTGAGTCGTCTAATGTCTTCTGAATACTAGGGATGTGCGTGACGGATCGTGGGCCCCTAACGACCCATTGAAGCCAAGGTCAGTTGTCGTCGATTTGGCCAGATGATTCACACCAGGGACATTCATTCATAACTGATTTTGCTCGACGTTTTCATGACGACTGCTCCCATACTTGATCTCGACTCGACCTTGACCGAGATGGGCTTGACAATCGACATTGGAATTGCTCAGCTCTCTCTGACTGCAATCGACTCTCACAATGCTCGCACCCAGGTGCCACCCATTTCAGGCATCCCAATGGAACTCGATTGCATTCCACAGCTACTTCACCAAGCAATACGCACACAAATGGAGCCAATAAGCAAGTGCCTACCTCCATCACCATTGCCAATATCACCTAACCACTGCTACCGTCATTTCATGACTACACAGCTACAGCGAATTTAGTGCTTCTGCAGATCATACCAGGCACAATGTACTAATACTTTTACTAATACTTTTACTGGTACAGTTATTGTGAATAGTGACGAGGGTTTTTTTCTCGACTTGGAGCCAATTTCTTCGGATTTTATTACCCAATCACGTAGGTAAAGCATTGTCTGAGCAATGCCCTAAGGAATTTGACTTGGGGCTTGACTTGTTTAATATGCAAAATTTCTCATGCATAAACGAATGAATGCTTGCACTCTGCAAAAAAGGCCTGAACCACAAACGTTGCCGCTACAAAAGACTTCAGGTCAATTATGGTTCACTGCATTCTCTATCAACTTTTACGTTTAGTAATGCACGTTTACTATGTAACTTTATATAGCCTATCGAATGATTACCCAATGCATTATTTAAAACATATGTAAAGCATTGGTTTACTCCATAAGAAGGCCAAATTTGCATCTACATATGTAGATGAGAAGTAAAGCCAATCGAGATCGGAATCAGTGCAATTGTTCAATAAACAACTAGTACTGCATATGTTCTCTAAATAAGTGTGTAGGTATATGGACAATCGGAAGCCAACCTCCTCTATAGTACAGTACATGATGTAGTCAATAAGAAGTATGGTAGAGGAGTGGGTGATGTAGTAAACGAGTTTGTTTCAGAAGCATTTGTGTAAAACGAATGAGAAGGAAGAGTAATAAATAAAACATGATAAAAGCAATGTATGATAAAAGTGTTACAAAGTGGTAATGAGAGGACTGCCAAGAGTCTTGGCATCCTTGTCTGCGCAATGCAAGTCCATCAGCCAGCCTTTCTCTCTCTGGAATGCGCCAGCAACCACTACATAAACAAACTCTACACATTGCATTATACAGAACAAAGCACCTTTAGTGCACGAAGTAAAGTGCATACTCGTACTTGCTTTAGGCACGTGGTTTGTCGGACAAAGACGCTTTGGGTCACACCAATTCGACTATGAGCATCCATATAAGTATTTATTGGGAATCTAATGGAACATTCCAGAAGTCAAAGAAAGCAATTCTACATAGATAATCCATTTTGTGGATTGGAATTGCTCAAAGTGCGATTTGCAATACTCATTGTAGCACTTTCATGACATTTTATTTAGAGTTGCCTTATAACAATAGTGCCTTAAGCCTAATACTTTGGGCCTGACATTGTATACTTGACTCGAAGGTTGAAGTGCACTAGAGGTGAAGGACAGAGAAAAAGCTTAAATGTCAATCACGACGTAGAAAAGGTGTTTTTTCAAAGTCGATTCCGCATAGAAACTCTTCAAAGTCGACCTTGAAATCTCCTTGGCCATTTTACAATTTTTTTTTAATTGGTTTTTCACTTTTTTCACTAAAAAGTTTTCTACAAAAGATAGAGGAGTAGTAAGTAATTGTAGTAAGTGCATTATTTAAACTGCATTTGCTCTGCTTTTTCAAGGCCAGACTGGATGCAGTGGCCAAAGGTCGCAGTACACAAATATATGGAACTACATATTTGGAGTCAGCCCAATTTCTGCATTACTGCATGTAGTGAATTCTGCACTAATAAAGCTCTTTTTTAGCTTCCTGGTGCAATAATCTGCACATGAAATGTGTCGACCTCGTCCGATTGCTCCGACCTTGCTCCCCTAAATGACAAGAAAGTGCTGGAAAAAAATCCTCATTCCCATGCCCATTAGTGACTAGTACTCTACATACTTACTATTGACATGATAACTTTGTAATGAAAGTGCTCGAAAAGTGCTTCAATCTCTGCTGAGAATTCCTACTTGAACTCATTTCAAATACATTGTGTTAGTATCATCATGGATTTTTTCGTCTCTTTTATCCCTTTTTGGGCACCAGACAATTCCTTTCAATTGGTGTTTGTTTATTAAACGTATGTACGTGGAATGCCACTACTGCCTTCTACTACTCATTTTTTATTGCTCTCTTACTATGTCCTCTGCCACCACTACATACCATTACTAGACTACATACTGCTATTATTGAGGATTTGTTGAGGACGAGGGCGTGGACTCGGTTCGTGGCGTCAGTGCGTCGCCGATCCTCCAGCCAGCCACACGGATTCCCTGTGCTTCATTATATCCATCTGAAGATTTGGCTTTGGTTCCCTGGAATTTCGACCACAATTGCGGTGAGTTCCACATCTTTTTTAGTGATTTCATCTTAATCAGCATGAAATTTCGGAGAAAAGTTGCCTTATTTTGAACTAGACTAAAATGAATAAACATACGAATAAGCAGTACACAGGGTATTGGAGAAAAGTGATGAAGGATGGGG
>JAOXNJ010137867.1:0-11088 GCA_028566655.1 Metis holothuriae
GATTTCAAATTTCAAGCATAGCAAATGACAATTGTTTGGTAATTTGCCACTACTCCGTCTTTGCTTCTCTCTGGCTTCCTTATTGGTGCAGGTACACACTTAAAATTTTTACACCAATTTGGACGGAAATGCCGTCCAAACTTTTGGAAGGAGTCGAACTCGAAGCCGAACTCGACCCGAATCAACCCTAATTCCATTCTCGCTTTAGCGCCTTTTTTCCCGCGCTTTTCGCGAAACCACAACAAACTTGCCGCTTCCTTCATCCTCGAACAATCCGACTGGAAGGAGCCCGACCATGGCGACATCAGGCTGGACTTCTTCATCGTCGTCTTCGCAATGTCGACTTGTAACCAATGCCGAAACATTCACGTTCGTTTGTGCCTTGTGTACCAGGAACAACGTTAACGACGTGGGTCCGTTTTACGTCCACGACGAGTCGGGCGTCGCGTGTCACCTGTTCTGCCTGCTGTTCGCGTCGGGGCTCGGTCAGGCGGGCAGCGACGACCAGGGGATCATGGGGTTCCTCGTGGACGACATCAGGAAGGAAGTGAATCGCGCCAAACGTCTGAACTGTCACGTGTGCAACAGCAAGGGCGCCAGCGCCGGATGCTCCGTCGCCAAGTGCAAGAAGAGCTTCCATCTACCCTGTCTACTACTCACCAATGTAAAAGCATTCATGTCTCTGTCAAAAGTCACTTAAATAGTGAGATTTTTGTTAAAAAATGAATTTTATTGAGGATTTCTTGGTTATTTTAGGGTTTGCCGCGTTTCTGCGACACCTTCCCTGTCTTTTGCAAGGAGCACAAGCCGAAGCAGAGGTTGGCGGTCTCCTTCTCGTCGTCCGAGAGGTGCGGCGTGTGCATCGACGACTTGGAGTCGATGAAGAAGTGCATCTACGCTCCCTGTTGTCGCTCCTTTCTGCACAAAATGTGCGTTCAACAGTTGGCCGAATCGAGTGGAGTTTGTCTCAAATGTCCGCTCTGCAATGACAAGGACATTTTCGTGAAGGAAATGAAGCTCTTCGGGATCCACGTGCCCGAGAGGGAGCCCACCTGGGAGAAAGATTACGACGATCATTTCGAAGAGTTCAATAGACGACGTGTGAGGTGCGACGTTGAACAATGTCTCTGTCCCTCAGGAAGAGCTTATGACGAGGAGGACACCGAGTGGGAAATCGTAAGTCACCATATTTTAAAAACAATTAACATTCCTTTCATACATTTTTATTGATTTCTTTCTTTCTTTCTTTATTGAATTTGTTGATTAATTGCAGGTTCTGTGCATTTCGTGCGGCGCTCTGGCTTCTCACCTGGAGTGCTCCAATTTGTCTGTGTACAACGACTACGATAAGTGGAGCTGCGCTCTCTGTGCCTCTACGCTGAGACGCATTCCCCCCAAGATCTATAATCGATATCAATTGCTCAAGATCAGACGTCAACGAGGTGAGTCTTACAACCGCGAGCTGTTCGACGACATCACCTTCAAGTTGGGTGAAGACGGCGTGAAGGAGGCCCACCTGGACGATTGCATACTCAGCGTCGAGCCCCACGACGACGACGACTAAGCGGTTCTCGATCTCAATTGATCTCCATAATCTAATAGAAGAAGCTATATCTAACGTCAATAAAGAGTTACGTGCAATCGGATAATTCACTTTGGATTCAGGCTCCAAGTGTCTCTGATCGCGTCTCGCGTGTAAATGGCCACGATGCACTCGGTGGAGGCGAAAAACATCTTGGCCACGTTGGCGTATTCCGGCTCGCGCTGACGTCGCACCTCCCAATTGGTGACGCAACAATCGTACAGACCTTTAGACAAGCCCAACTCTGATCTTGTCTTCGTCGTATTTGTCGTTGTGGGTGACTTGAGTGGCCTCGTTAAAGGTGGTGGAGGCGGTCTTGGAGGCGGGGGTCCCACTGAATTTGGCCTAATGTTGGATGTGATGGTCGCTTTTGAAGTGGTTTTAGGCGAGCTCGTAGTCGTGATAGTTGTGTTGTTCGTTGTCTTTGTATTGCTATCACTCAACTTTCTCATAGGTGGCTTGGGTCGATTGGTCATTCTAGACGTGGTCATGGCTCTCCTTCCTTCTTTCTTCTCCACCAAACTTTTGCTCAGATTGGGCGTCGATTGGGCCTTCGTTAAATTGGTTCCTAAAGCGTTCTTCTTGAAACTAGAGAAGGATGGAGCCACTGCTAAAACAAGTGATTACATATTTAATATCATTATTGCTTCTAACATCTACATATATTGATTGGTTTGCTGTAAGTAATGTCTATTGAACCTTGATTGCTGACGAAGCATCCGCTATCCGGCGACTCTCTTGCTGTGTTAGTAGTCTGTTTTCGATCCTCACTCGATCTGCGCTCGCTCACCCACTTCAAGTAGTCGTAATCTGAGGAGATCAATGCATCAGTCAGCAATCATTACAGATAATTGGCACCGGAGGTAAAAAGAAAGCTCTACTAAACTAAAAAAGAATGTTTTACACTGCCATTTTTGCTCGTTTTAGCTCCTTTTTTTTTCTTCTATTACAGATCGGCTTTGACCAAAGTGCTAATGTTAAACGAGGGCGTGCAGTACCGTCTGTGAAGTCTTGCTCCTCTGCAGTAATGATTGCGGCCTTCTGCGGCTTCTGGCCGCTCCCTCGGGAGGCTCGTGTTCGCCACGAATGTCTGCAACAGAAGATTCATCGCTCATGTCTGTCGTTAATGACCTCAAAGCAAAAAGCATTAGCGGCAAAAGAATGATCAAGGGGATCGGAAGGCCGTATCACTCTTGTTTCGTGTCCGATAATTCCACCATCTCTGTCTCGTGTCACATCAGATGAACCAGCCACAGCACTAATCATATTATACCTACGTGACATATGGCATGACTCCAACATCTGCTGTAATGTAGCTCGTCCAAGATTTAGTAATATTGGCACTACATACGAGTACGTCTAATGCACGGAAAAAAACGGGAAAAAAGATGAAACAGCTCCTTTTTACACTACTTGCTACTAAATGTAAGTACATTCCTTGTATTGTGTTAAAGTAGAGAATGTGAGCTTATATCATGGCTTTCGTGTGATGTGTCTTTTGATCCCCTTGATGGCTTTCAGTTCCGTCGCAAAGTTCGCTCTGATGTTGCCACCGCTCGTGTTGTGTGGCCCCTCCGGATCCGGCAAGTCGACGCTGCTGAAGCGACTCATGACCAAGCACAAGGACAAGTTCGGATTCAGCGTCTCGCACACCACCAGAGCAAGAACCAATCACTAATTGATTGATTTATTACTTAATTACTTGACTGATTGATTGATTAATGACTTAATAGGCTCCGAGGCCAGGGGAGGAGAATGGCCGTCATTACCACTTCGTGTCTCGGCAACAATTGCGTGTTCTGGAAAGGAACGGCGCTCTGATCGAGCAGGCCGAGTTCTCGGGCAACATGTACGCCACCTCGAAGCAGTCCGTGATGGACGTGGTGAACGCCGACAAGATCTGCATCCTCGACATCGACATCCAGGGCGTGCAGGCCCTGAAGAACGTCTTCGACAAGGACAACGACCTGCCCGAGTGGCCCAAGCCCAGGTTCGTGTTCGTCAGACCGCCCTCGCTCCAAGTCCTGGAGCAGAGACTCGTCAAAAGAGGCACCGAGACAGACGAGACCATCAATCAAGTACATACATAACAACAATAACTCTTTTAATTACCACTTAATTAGTCATTAAAGTCATTAATCTTAATTAGTAACGTCTTAATGAGCTGAGTTCGTATTTTAGAGATTGGCTGCGGCGGCGACTGAGATGGCTTATGGCGATAGCGACAACTTCGACGTGGTCATCACCAACGACGACATCGAGAAGGCGTTCCAGGACCTCGACGAGTTCGTCACCAAGGCCTACGACCTCCAATAATGACGACTTTAAAAAAACGGTCTTTAGTGGCCATTTAGTACTCGTTTACTCCCAAATCACGTCTATGTGATTGTGCTTTTAGTCCACATTTAGCAATGATCTTTCTCTCTATCTTCTCAACTGCTAAAATGATAAAAACGGCTAAATTACGTTAAGCAAGGAGAATCTCACCTATTAGCAGATGAAAGCAGGACATTGCTTCTCCTCCTAATACTCTGATTGGCCTTTCTCTCATTCTTCTTTGCTTTTTCCTCGTTATTTCCCTTATTCCCTCTGTTCTTCTCCTTCTTCACCCGGTAGAACGTGTGCTGCTGCACCGCCCTGCGCCAGAGCTCCCTGCACTCTTCCTCGTCCTCCAATCTATCAATTGGCAATCAGCACTAATGGATGCGACCAATTGTTTTTTTTTTCTTTTTTCGTTTGTTTCCTAAACAAATTCATCAGCAATCAATTGATTGTCCAGACCTGAAGACAAATGTGTAGTGCGAAGCCTCGTTTCTCCTCCGCAACGACGAGCGCGTTGTCGTGTCGAGCACGCGCAGCGTCAGACGACAGCGACGGAAACTCACCTTAGCTATGCTCGGCCTAAAAGAGTCAAAATTTCCGAAAAAATCACAAAACAAAAAATGTTCAAAATTTGATTTAGCAAATATTTTATTATTAAACTTTTTCGATGGGTACCACAAAAATTGACCGATCTTGCGGCCGTCCTCGAACACCAGCACGCCCTTCGGCGCCAGCCCCAGTCTGTACTCGGAGCCATCGATGCCCTGTACAAAAATTTCAGTTTAATAATTAAAACTTATATTTAAAAAAGCATATATGTAAAATGTTATGTATTAAAGTTTTCTTTTGTTTGAAATATTGTTATTTGCTCTCTAAATTCTAAATTCTTGCTTTTGTGGGTCTTAAAGGTAGTAGATGTCTTTGAGAAAGGTTTTTTCTTTGTCCTCTTTGACTGCAAAAAGGCGCCTAAGAAGTGACTTTCCTCAAGTCTCTGTTACTGTATCGGTCTTATCTGAGCCTCCACCTCCTCCATCTTGGCCACCGTCGACATTCCCCACTCCATTTACTCCTTCTCTCAATCACATACGTACTCATGTAATAATGATGCATTACATCACTATTATACCCGAACATACTAAACGGAAAATAGTGTAGTAAATAGGTCTTAATAGTGCACTAAGAAGGTTGTACTAGTAGTTACCTACATAGTAGGTACTTTTTTGTTGTTCTTTGGGCACATTTTGAGGAATATGGAGAGCTAGGACATTTTTTAAAGCTCTTTTTTTAGCCTATTTTGTATACTAAATATTCGTCCTTTTTTTCCTTTATAATGTAGTACGTATGTGTTTCTGCCTGAAAATTGCGGCCTTTAGGAGGGACCAAGAGAACCGACATCTCCTTTCCAGTTAACCCAAAAAGAAATGTAAATAGCTAAAATGTTATAACATGACATTCATATATACTAGTGAACATTTTTGTTCCTTTTGTAGCCAAATCTGGGCAAAATTGGGAAAAAGCAGGGACACTTTCATCATGGAGTAGCTGCCAAATCGAGGAAGGGCTGCCAAAGGAGGCTAATATCTGGCCCACTTTGGTCAATCCACTTGGCCACTTAGCCAAAATTGGCCCAGGCCGCAATATTTGAACTCAAAGTGGACTACAAAAAGTGGACAATTTAATGTCTTTTAATATCTTCTTTCATCCCCTTTTTTTAAAGCCTTTTTTTTAAGTCAAAAAATGCAATTTTGAATATCCAAACTATATATACTGTAGTTATATACTGTACTTAATAAGTAGTAAAGGTTATGAGGGTTTTTTTTGGCAAAAAAATGTGCAATAATTTTCATATTATGCGCTAATATTATGTAGTGTAAGTGCTACTTCTCATTCCTAGGATCTGATTGCCTTGCCAAATGTGATTGCCAATTGATCAATGAGATTGTTATTGCCCTGATCACCCTAGCTCTGATTACTGTTATACATATCACTTTCTTTTAGTACACATATATTTGGTTGGGGGTCATGTGTAAAACAATAATAAAGAGGTCATGTGTAGTCCCATAAAATGCCACCAAAAAGTGTTTTTTTTCTTCTGCCCAATATTGCTCTTCCAATACATATATTACTTGGTTAAATGAATACAGTAGTAATAGTAGTATAGAAAGTTCTAGTAGGTTTATATAATGGAAATGTTTGGTTATTGGCCCTAAGAGTTTGTTGCGTGTGGCCACTAATGAATTGGAATGAGGATGGATGAGAATCGATCGACCTGCACGCAGAACATGTCCAGACCGTAGAAATCGAGGCCGGAGCAAAGACGCACATAGTGCACCATGGCATCCATTCTAGACTGTCCCCTGAAAAAAGGGGAAAATCGTGAAAAATAATTTTGAAAAATTTAATTAAAATATCATTTTAACAAAAAAAGGGGGAAAAAATTATAGTTTTATATTGATTTTTTTTTGAAAAGTTGTGCATTTCTTACCTGAGAGAACGATAATGTTCAAGTACTTCTTCCTGAAGTTCACTGTACTCGAGCTCGTCTTCATTATCCTCGTAATCGCCAAATTCGGCTAAAAAATGGAAAATGTGCAAATGAAAAAGAAATCATAATTTTAAAAAAATATATATATATTAAATTGAATTTTAGAAAAATATCAAAATTAAGCAAATAAAAATTGCCTTGTAGAACAAGTGCCTTTAGATGCACTTTAATTTGCTCCTCATTTTTGCTATGCTCAAAGAAGTCGAATTTCTGCAAATCCTGCTTGACAATCAGGAAAATGTGTCTGATCTCGTTCTGGTGTGCAGCAAAATCGAGAATTGTGCTTGACAAGGGATAAAATTTGAGTGTGAATCTGAAGCAATACACTTTTTCCCTGTTATTGTCACATTGTTGTTTCACTCTTCGTTCCAAGCAAAGCCATCTGTTCCTGTTCTCATTACTGCTGTACAAAAGTCCGAAGTGCTCGTGCAAGCCGGTCCAGAGACCAGAGAAAGAGAGCAAGTTGAACAGAGAGCAAAGCAAGTCGGCGCCCAAAGAGGATCGCTGCAATCATGTAATTAATTAAGTCATTAATTAAGTCATTAATTAAGTCATTAAGACAATTTTCAAGTAATTAACACATTAATTAAAATACTTTATTATTGTTAGTTTCTAATTAGAGTGTTGACTAACCGGTATTTGGAGTGTCACAATGGATGCGTCCACTAGCTCGATGCGACAATTCAAAAAGGTCTCGGACTCCCACATAGTTAATAACTCTTTAATTAGGAAATAATATGCGACATTTGTATTTTTATTAAGAACAGGCTAAAGGTTTATTAGTGAAAATTGTCAAAAATTGTCAAAAATTCTCAAAAATTGTAAAAAATTCTCAAAAAAATTGTAAAACTACAAAAAAAGAGAAACTTTTGGAATAAAGTAAATACTATATTGGAGTAAGGAAGGAAGTGAGATTTTGAGGTTTTGCTGTCAGCAAGTGCTGATGCTTGACTGAGAGTCGAATCTTAAATTGTGTGGGAACAAAAACCACTGTAGCTGTAATGTAATGTTCATCGCCTCCAATGGTCAAGCATGAGTGACCAAGGAGATTTGGCTCTAAAATCGACTCCTTTTTTTGTTGTTGTTTCTCCTAATTTTCCAAGCCAAAAAAGAAACTAGAAAAACTTGTGGTAAATACAACCAGAATATAGAGGATGACAAGAATAACATACTGTATTTTATGGAATACTAGCTGAAGTACCCAGCTTTGCTTGGGAACATTTGATGAAAATTTGAAGTTGTTAATTTTTGCAATAAGAAAATAATTTAATTAAATGGGGAGCTCTGATTCTGGCAAAAATGTCAGTTACATGACTCCTAAATGATGGCACGTTAGGCCCAAAAGTCACACCATACAACTGGCAGCAAAGCGGGTCTCCCTTTTTTCTGTCTCCCCTCCTTGATTTTATTATTTGGGTCACCTCGAAAACAGACTCGTCCATGATGACCCGGCATCCTCAGTTCAGAGGTGCAATAAATCAATCAATCCACCTGAAGTCTGTTTTATGTATGTCCATGAACCCTGCACCACATCCTCTGCTACCGACTTGTGGGAAATCCTTAGAAGTGCAGTGAGGAGACAGCTGGCCAAGTTACATCCTCCGCAGAGTTTGCTGCTACCTTCTCCAGCCAGCCCTAGGTTAAGCCTATACCCCCAGACACCATTTCACCCATACTAAGTTTGATAATTATAATTTGACTCTTGCTCTTGCATCCATTGGGGTTGTTGACCACATAGGCAGCTGCATGAATCAACTGATGGTACACCACCAAAATGTGTACCCTCCAGTGGCTCTCAGCCTGTCTTGCATTGCCTTCGGGACATGGGGGCTGAGAGGGTGGCAGGAAAGGGAAAATAGGCAGAACGCAACCTAGAAAAACACTCAGCAATCCCCTCATCATTTCCAACCCTGACCCCAGGGACATCAGAAAAGTTTTAATAGCACTGAGAACGAATTCTTTAAAAAAGTAAATTAGATATTGCATTACATTAGGTTTATGAAGGCAAAGTACTTGACCAGTAGAAACACCCCACATTCCCTGGTTAGATGGGATACCCATGACAGAGATGTACTTATAGCTACAGCAAAATTAAGGTACATTATGCCATGTTAGCTAATTTGAAATACCAGCAGAAGCCAATCATGCTCCCAAATCTCAGGGTGAACATTTGAATGTGCAGTACTTGGTGTTAAAATAGCCTCCAATTAATCCTGAGCAAAATGACGTACATCATGCGTCATTTAGTTCTACTAAAGGGCAAGCAGAAGTACCCCATGTTCCCCAACTTGAGGGAGTACACCCTATACATCAGTAATAGACCCAGTTTGTCCTGTTTGAGCTCTAACTATCCCATCTGCTTTATTTGAGAAGTAAAAAGCCTGAGAAGCAGTAAATAATTGTTTTTCCGCCAAACTGTGCACCATCCAATTTGGGAGGTCCTTATGTAGTGTTTATGTAGTAAAATTAAAATTGAATTTTTGAGTAACTTTAAAGTTTCTGATTGAAAAAAAAAGTTGCCCATGACCTGACTTTGAACAATGTGTGTGCCAAATTTCAAGAAGTTTGGTCCATCCACTGAGGAATGCATAAAGGACAAACAAATTCCATACAAACAAACACTCTCTTTTATAAATATATAGATGACGACTACATAGATCCTCTATAAATATGTATGTATATGCCAGCTTATTTCAAGTGGAAATCCCCCTAGATTTCATGGAAAAACGTTCTTTTCAAGATGTACGTTTTTTACTTTTTGTTAAGGATAAGGATGATTATTTCCTCCCCTGGTCCAAGTTCATTTCCAATGAAGGGAATATTCTCTCCTACTGACAAATGTTCTTTTGACTTCTTATTGATTTTTTGATTGTTATAATATCAGGATGTCATGTCAATTTAAAAATGGATTTTTGCTTAAAGAACAAACTTGTGTCTATGTCACTCGCAATGCATTTGTTTGTGCACACTTGCAGACCTTGTGCTGTTGTGCACCTCAGAGGGTTCTCAAAAGTCCTTGTCCTCCCATGTGAATTGAGCTGGACAATAAGTACTTGGGGCATATGAGTCAAAATGAGACTGGCTCTACAGTCAAAAACAAGGGGGCCAGAGAAGAAAACCTATTTTCTAAAAAATGTTAATCTAATAATAATCCTAAAAATCCTTGAGCAAATTTGGCCAGAAATCAGCCATAAAAGTGGTCAAATCCTAAAAACTGTAGATGGAAATTATTGTTCTATGCCCAAACTTTTCTATGAACACCAAAAAAACTAACTAAAAGATCAAACTTGGAAAAGAAATTTGAAGAATAGAAAATTTCTCAGTCTCATTTCGACTCATATGACCCACGTACATGTGTAGGTACTCGTAACTAAGATAAGTTCACCATTTTGCAACAGATGCATTTATAGCACGTAATTCCATCAAAATATACAATGCAAACTGTACTCTATTTACTTGTCCTTCCAAATCAATTATGTTCTTCATTTGGTATCAGAACCAAATAGAAATAGGTAGAGCTCAATTTAGCTAGTACATTGGAAAAGTTCATCCTTCTGTTATTGATTGGTCCTAATAAAATCGAATAAAATGGACTTAAAGAACGACTTCAATATTATAATTGTACTTGGACAAAAAGAGGCCATAAATAACGTCCTTCCACTCCTATCTTTCAGGTCAAGTACATAAAAGTAGAACATATTAGTATAGTATACTTATTTGATGTAAGTAGTGTTTGGTGCAGCTTCTCCATCTGAGTGCAGTAATCCCCATGTCAGATAGTGTCTGACATCAAGTACTATTTTGCTACAATGCTCCAAAACTTATGTTCTATGTACAATTCCTATAATATAAAGTACATACATTGTAATAGTACAATGAGGTAGAAAAGAGCACAATTAATAGCTAAAAGTAATAGTAAAGCTTGTTGTTACATAAAGCACTTTTGTCCACATTCTCACTTGGATGTAAGTAAAAAGTGCCACAATGACTACCTAGGTACATACTTGTATTAGTAGTGTACTTTAATAAATACTTTTATTCATGTACTTGCCTTCAATGTACTAAAGAACACTGCAGAATGAGCTTTTCTACTACATAATCCACTCTTGAATGTGCATAAAATGGAGGTTTTGCTACTTACTGCAACTTCTACATAAAGTAATTACTTACATCCATTACAGTTGCTATTGAGTGCACTTCCTTTACATATTTCCTTATAGTAGTGTACATGTAATGAGTGGTTGGTGAAGTGGCTTGATCCTCCTTGAGCAGGGTCCAAAGTTCCCACACTCTGACAGCTGGCATTAGCAAACAAGTAAACAATAATGGAAGCATATTACGTATCAATCCCATGCATTTTTTTCCTATGCATTTTCCAGTTTGGCATTAATAAACAAATGCTTTCACATGGTTAATGCCAAATCGGTGTCACCGCCTGTTATTGCAAGTACTTATGCTAAAAAGCATTTATTTGGAAAAACGTACTTTAAAAGTGTTTCAAAATATTATTTTTATCTCTTTTTCTGCCTTTTAATATTTACATTCATAATAAAATGTATAACATCGGCCGTGGCATGGTCGAGTGGATAAAGGCGGCAGCTCTAGTTCTGAGAACCTGAGTTCGATTCACGGTGGTTTC
>JAOXNJ010137978.1:0-11087 GCA_028566655.1 Metis holothuriae
AGCCAAGGTTATTATATATAAGGTTGAACCATTACGCCTACTTTGAGCGCGCGATGACGTCACGGAAGGCAACAGCTTGCGTAGCCTGAACAGTACCTGGCTCCATTTCATTACAGAGTGTGAAAAATAAAAACTCCCGACATCAATATCTCGCTAAAAACAATATAAAGAAGAAGATAAAACTTCTTGAGGTGAATCAGTAAAAAAGGAACAAGAACTTTTATTTTTGCTACTTAAGTCAAGAAACTTTAAAAAAGGTAAGAAAATGGGGAAGTAAGTATTGCTATGGTTTCTGCATACTGGCCGCGGCCGAGCCTTCCGTGACGTCACTGGTCACGTGACCTCCGAAATAGCTGTAATGGTACCCCCCTGGCATCAGCTGATTGGTCGGTGTCTCCGTCTTCGATGAGGATCAAGTTGTTGATGTGGTTGCCGGTCTGCTAGGGGGCCACTTGGTCCATGTCCTCGTCGCTGTCGTCGTCCCCCCACGTGTGCGGCCTGGTGCTGGCCCGCGGCGGCAGTGTCGGCGTCCCCCTCAAGAACCTGGCGCCCCTCGACGACTCGGGCCAGACGTTGTTGTCGCGTTGCTTGGACACTCTCAAGTTGTCACGCACTCTGAATAGCATTTACGTGTCCACAGATTCTAATCACATTGGCTACGAGGCCGAGAAGCAGGGCGTCAAGGTCTTCTACAGGGGCTCCGAGTCGTCCGGCGACAAGGCGAGCTCCGTGTCGGCCGTGGCCGAGTTCCTCGAGTCCAACAAGGAGGTCGAGGTCGTGGCCCTTGTCCAGTGCACTGCTCCTTTCCTGCAGGAGTCGTTTATTGATGTGAGTTGATGCTTTTTTTCGACTTCACTGATGTATTTAACCTTGTACTGTAACCTCTTTCCCATTTATTTTTTCTCTCATATATTACACAATCGTCATATTTATCTGTCCACCTTCTTTATTCTAAACTTTAGAGAATCTTGCCCAGTTTTATATTAACGTAAACAGTATGTCATCGCCTATTGGTACATTTTTTGTTAAATCCCTTTCTTGCTTTCTTTTTTCAGTTGTCGTTTGCCTGCCTCATTTGCTTCTAGTGGAACGATTACTTCGTCATGACTCTCCGTCTCAGGTGTCGCTCGAGTCGCACGCGAATCACTGCTCTGCATGTGCTCAACGATTTCATATTAGCTGGATCTGGCAACGAACTCAGTGTCTTTAGGCTAGGGAGCAATGAGAACAATAAGATGATTGGCACTTATCCAGTGCTGAGTGAAGGGCAAGTGGTCCATGGCGTAATGAGTGTTAGTTCGGCTAACCGCTATCATCAAGGACAGCAAATATTTGGTGAAAACGAACACCTTCTTTTGGCATGGGGTGAAAAAGGTATTTGTATCCTTTCACTGGTCCTAACAAACAATGGTGCAGCCAAAGTCAAGGTCCACTTGCAGCACACACTTCCTGATTGGATCATCTATAGTTCAATGTATTGCGAGGAAAAGGATTGTGGCAAGATCATGAGTCTCTCAGCCCACAATCGTCTCTTTAAGCTCAAAGTGGACACCAAAACCTGGATGATTTCAGACTACGAGGAGAGTGGCTGCGATGAGAAATGTATTCTTTACTCAGGATTCATCAAAGTGGCGAAGACCTCTGTCGTACTGGCTGGCACAGTCTTTGGTCGTGTTCTGGTTTGGACAGAAGAGAATGAGAGGGTGATACATTCACTAACAGGCCACAAAGGTGTAATATTGTCTGTTTCTTTTGACTCTATTCTAAACATCATTGTATCGACCTCCGACGACCGCAGTGCAAGAATATGGCAGGTGTCCTTTGAAGGTGATAATCAGGATTGGAACCAAACCAGAATTGTGCCTTTGACCACTTTAGAGGGCCATTTGGCCAGAGTGTTTTGTCATAAAGTTTGTCACAGCAACAACAATGAGCACCTCCTAGTTACTGCTGGAGAAGATTCAAACATCATGGTGTGGGCCATTCACATGGACGACAAGGAAGCCTTGCAGATTGACAAAATGTGCAATCTTTCCAAAGTGCACAATGGAGCCGTTTGCTGGGCCTTAGCAGCAATGCAAACATCAAATGACGTCCTGCTTGTCAGTGGTGGGGGTGACCACAGTATAAGAACTACTGCATTGCTCTCTCAGCCAAGTGTTCAGTGTTACGACGACTTGAATGATTGTGGAGTGCCTAGAGTGGTGCGCATGTGGGGAAAGACTCTATTCTGTCTATTTGATAAGGGTCAAATTGCTGTATATGAAGATTGTGACAAAGATAAGGCAAAATTCATCCTCCAAGACAACCGTCTTAAAAGCTATGGTCTTTTGGAATTGGGGCCATATAAGACAGGCAACAATGGTGACGCAATAGTGCTTTTCTTGGCCACACTTGAAGGAAGTATTTTGCGAAGACTCTTTTCTTGCTCTCAATCAAGAATTTTGGTGGATAATTCAGTTGATAAAGAACTCTTCCACTCGAAGGTGTTCTCGATGCACATTCTCAATGACGAGCATCTCTTGGTTTGCGGCAGGGAAGGCAAATTGAAGCTCATCTCAAACATCGGCCTTGACGTCATGCACGAATTCGTCCTGCCAGATCACAGACGGGGAAGGAGACGTGAACAACGATGGCCATCTGTAGCCGTTTGTAAAAAGAGAGCAAACTCAAACGATTTGCTTTATGTGGGTGATCGCTGTGGAAACATCTTCGTTTTTGATGTCGAAAAGAAGAGGGTCATTTCAGCGGTTGATTCTGTACACGACTCAAATGGCGTCGCTGCGTTAAAGATCATAAATCGAACCACCAATATTGTTAATGATGAAGATAGTAGTGTCATGGAAGAGGAGATGGAAGAAGCCATTGACTTAATTTCAACAGGACGAGATGGCAAGCTAGTCACTTTAAGATGGAAGGATGACAACTCCTCGTTCTCCTCACCAATGTTAGCAATAAGTCAAGTGAACAAACTGAGTGACTTGAAGAGTATTGAGCGAATAATTGATCTCGGTGAAGATCGCTTACTACTTGGCTTCCATTCATCATATTTTGCAGTTTTTAGTCAAAAGCAGAATCGAGTGCTCAGTCGCATCCAATGTGGCGGCAATCATCGGAGCTGGGACGCCGTTATTGAAGGTTGCCAGAGTATGACAATGAGCTTTATCAAGGACAAAAAGTTGTATGTAGCCTCAATGGTTTCAAATTTGTCTCAGATGATCACCGCAGGTGGGCACAGGTCTCAGTGTTGGGCCCTGGCTAAATCAGCCAATTTGTTATTTACAGCTGGCGAAGATGGCCTGATCATAGTATTTCTGCCCCAAGATGGACAAATTCAACGATTAAGTGAGCTCAGGGGACACATTTCTTCTGTGAGATCTGTTCATGTCGTAAATTTTGAAAACAAAGAGTTTCTTATCAGTGCTGGAGGCAGGGCACAGTTGATAATATGGAGAATCAACGAAGTCAATACTGCGGAGGTCATAGCAAAATTCTTTCTTAGAGGCAATGCTCGAAGTATAAGGAAGATGAAGCAATGGCGCTCAGTCTCTGAAGACAGTAACCAAATCGTTCAGGATTGCGAAATGAGACTCATGGATGTCGTGGCCTTCTTAGATTCAAATGTTATTGTGGCCTTAGGATCGGACGGCAATCTCTTCTTATTGAGTCTCGAGAACTCCGTGATCAGACTCGTGTACACCACCGACGACAACCAGAGCTTGAAGAACGCGTGTTACCTCAAGTGCGCCAGGGTGAGCAGCGACAGCTTTTTCACCACCTCAACTGACGGTATACTGAGACTGTGGAACATCGTTGATAACGGCCAACTTGTGCTAAAACAAGATTGGATTGTGGCCACTGCAGGTCTCAATGCACTTTGCGTTGTTCATGCTCTAGAAGCTGGCGTGAAACGAATACTATGTGGAGGCGATGACGGGGCCATCTATTATTCGAGAAAGGTTGACTCGTTTGAGAAAACTCTGAGCTTCAGGCAGATCAATTTGCATTCTTCCCAAATCACTTCCATTAGAGAAGTCGATAATAATGTCTTCCTTAGTACGTCAACCAATCAGCGACTAATGCTCTGGGGAATCCATGAAACTGAGGACGGAGGTGAAGAATTGGCAGTGATACAGAGCGTTGTCACGAGCATTTCGGGTGTGCAAGATGCTTGTATGTTGCCTAATGACAAAGGAAATTTCTCTATTGTGGTGGTTGGTGAGGGCATTGCACACTATTATGTATTGACTGAACATCAATGAGGAAAATGATGGTAAATGAAGAGGAATCTTTGTGGATCTCACCAAGATGTTGTAGTGAAAGCTCCCTTGCGCGATGCCTTATTTTCCATCCATTTGCAGTTGTTTAGTGCTCAGAGTGCTCACTTAGTGTACGATTGTGCATATTAGACTGCCACCTATGGGAATGGTGTTTGGAGTAAAATGTAATTTTGTTTATTTTTCATCAATGATGAGAACATTTTCAATTTCTCTTAATTTTTTGCATTTGCCTTTATGTTTTGCCAGGAATGCGTGGAAAAGTTGCTTACTCGCCGACTGGACTCAGTCTTCACCGTTAGCCCGAGTCATGCCCTGCGTTGGAGTCGACCTTCCGAAACAGAGTCATTGCAGCCCCTCAACTTTGACCCATCCCACCGCCCTCGACGTCAGGATTGGGAGGGGGAGTTGATAGAGAATGGGATGGTGTACGTGACCACGAGGAGCACCGTGTTAGACTTGGGTCTCTTGCAGAACGTTGACAGCTGCGACGTCGTCAAGGTCGACAGGAAGTGGGTGCTGGAAATCGACGACGAGCACGACTTGTGGCTGGCCAGGCTCATCATCAAGGAATTGGAGACCAAGAACAAGGAGGAAAAAGCGTGATTTCAGTGGCTAAATTGAAACTTTGATAACTGTTAGTGAATAATGGCGCATCATTTGTCGCCCTTGTCGCTCTTCCTGGTGAAGATGGGCGGCAATGGCGACCGCGTGCTCTTCCGCTTTCCCTACTCAGAGCCTCCCAAGAAACTTCTGGAGCGCAGTCACAGCAGTCCCAATGCCTTCGCCATGACCAACTTCGTGGATGACAACTCTGCCAACAGTTGCAGCACCAGTACTCAGCGATTGGATGAGACTGTAAAAGAGCAGAATATGAGTAAAAATGCTGAACTGATAGTATCAAATGTTTTTCTAAATTCTTTTTTGGGCAGAATATTATCTCGTTCGAGAGCAAGGTGTTGTCCAACGCGTTCGCCGTGAAGACGGCCCTCTGTGGCTCCAAGTTCGAGTTGAAGGTGGATGACATCCGCTTCGTAGGACACCCTACAAACTTGGAGATGAGTGCGGAAGAACGACTGAACTATCCCCGAGAGAACTGGGAGCAAATGGATTCGAGTCTAACAATGATGCACATTGTGTTTGCACTCAGCACAAATGCCAACTACTCTGTCGTCAGGTCGTACCATGAACTCAGTAAGGTGCTCGCCCATGCCATCAGATCTGAAGAAAGGCAAGCTCATGAAAGTGTCAAAATCAGTTATATTATTGTGTAAGTTTCTTATATTTAATGTCAATCAATGATTACAGACGGACAGGCTTTCTTACTCTGGAGGCACGTCTCATGTTAAGCGCGCAGGACGAATTGTCGCCCTCAAAGGCATCGTTTTCACCCTTCGCCTTGGCACTAGAGCGTTCACAATTGGCCAGAGATCTGAAGAAAGTCTTTGACGACATCTCGAGCACCGGCATCGTCAATGTCAGATTCAACAATTGGTCACACGTCTCCTTCTGTTTACCTCAGAGAGTTCACAAGAAGATCAATCCCAGTCTGTTGGTCGAACCTGAGGCAATTTTCAAGTGCTTAGATCATCTCAGACCCTATCACGCTCTACTGTTGCTTCAAGACGCTAAGGAATTGCTTGATGAGCTGCCCATCGATGTCAACGCCGCCATTGTCAAGGTTGTGTTGCAGGCCTCACCTCTGAAGAACTTTGTCACATTGGCCCTCGATGCAGACGTCTCCAAAAGCATGGTACAGTACCAAGATAAATGTTCTCCTTTTACCAATATTCAATCTACATATATTTTAAGAATAAGATTTTGTTGAAGGTGTTCAAGATCGCAAGTCAACTGGTGTACTGGGGCAAGGCGACCGTCATCTATCCCTTGTGCAACACCAACATGTATGTGGTGTCTCCCAGCGTGCCAAACCCATTTAGTTCCGTTCTTCTAGACAAATTTGCTGAGAGCTTCCCTGGAGAGAATCTTACCAACTACTTGGCCATCTTTAGTCTTCCCAACTCACTCAACGAGGCAAGATACATAGAACAACAACTTTCGTGCTTTGTAACTGAATATTTAAACTATTTAATTCTTTTTAAGGCTCTACCAACGATAGCAGGAAGGGAATCGATGCAATTGCTAGCCCGAGTCGTCGTGTGGTGCCTGCAGCACCACTTGTTGGTTCAATTGCATACCTACGTCACTCTGGCCATCAACCATGACCTCAGCTCCCCTCTCGCCGACCCCTTGGAGAGCGAGGAGAGCAATCAGGGCGACATCAACGGCGTCAGGGAGGAGGACGAGGAGGAGGACGACAATCAACAACTAGTCAATGAGGTGAAACATATTTCACAAAATGAGAGATCTTTTTTGTTTTTTATACTCATTGTGACAACTCTTTGCGTACTTTTTATTAGAATGGTTTGGAGCTGAGTACGGAGGAGTTGCTTCGTCTGAGTCCAGTGAGCGTGCGTGAAACAGACTTTTTTGCGGGTAAGAGTCGCGTGGGTCGCGGGTTGACGCGGGACGAGTTGATGTCGGTCTTCTCGCCCGAGGAGCGCGACCTCATTCTGGCCGTGCCCGCGGCCCAGACCAGCATGGAGGACCTGCGCCTCTTCATCAAGCTCAGCGCCTACTTCAACGGTCGCTATCACGTCGAAGATATTATGTACCACGAGAATGTCAGACGATCCCAATTGCTGCAGTTGCTAGATAAGTTCCGGGATGTGCTCATCACGGCGCAGCACGAGGATCCTGCCATCACCATGTACTTCAGTAGCTCCATCAAATGACTAATTGTTAATAGAGTTTTCATTCTAAGTTTATGTCGTTTTCAGTGTATTCCATTTATGTTGCAAAATTGAAAAAGATAAAAAGGAAGAATTCTCTTAAAATAACATTTTCTCGTTAATTTTTCTAGCCTGTCTTATGTTGTGTCTTTCTTATAATGCGCTTTTTTGCTTCCGCGACTTTTTTCGGCCCGGATTTGGGCGCTTTTCTCGCCGCCTTAGTTGGTCACACCGCGACAGCTGATGTCACACTGTTACGTCACACTACAAAGCCAATCGTCACGAATAAAGCAGGCAAGTCGCGAGGAAGGGCACTGCCTGATGTTTCCTGAGGCCTCCTCCTGTCACAGTCTAGTTCTTTAGAACTTACAAATCTGACCTTTTATAGTTTCTGTGAAAAATACGTGGATCGCTTCTATTAAATGTGAATTCTTCTCGTCATAAACAAACCATCATCAACTCCATCATCCATCATTTATTGCCCAAGGTCTGTTTGAGCTTCATTAATCGTCTTTCCTTTCATAAACTTTCCATTGATCATTCCCTTCTTGTCCCGATCAAGGTGTCCGACGTGGCCATGATCCTGAACGCGAGCAACGTGTACTCCAACGCGACCGCGGTCACCCCGGACTCCTCCCTGCCACACCGACTCGTGTTGTTTGCGTACACCTCGTTGCAATGGCTCTTCAACACTATCGAGCCTTGGTTAACGCCGCCCATTTTGGCTCTTTTCTTCCTGCCCATTTTGCTACTGATATTAGTGTATTGCTCCGCACTCCTCTTCCATCTGCACCAACGCCATCCGCGACGACTGCTGCGACGACTTCGACGGCTCGCCGTGGAGGAAGGGGATCCCGCCAGGGCAGCCATCGAGGCCGTGGCCAATCTATGGGACATTCAGGTCCAAACAAAAACTCCTTTCTTTGTCAAATTTAGCCCCTTTTAGAGAACAACACGTAATCTACTTGATCTGTACATGTTTCGATTTTTTTGTAATAGGGTTGGATGTGGTTCGGCTACGAGGTTCGCGGCCTGGACAAGTTGCCTTCGAAGGGCCCTGCTCTCTTGCTCTATTATCACGGTGCCCTTCCCGTCGACTACTATTACTTGGTGGCAAAAATGATGCTGCAGAAGCAGCGCATTTTGCATAGCGTGGTGGACAACTTCGTGGTGAAGGTGCCCGGCATGAAGAGCTTCTTGCACAAGTTGTATTGCACACCCGGCACGGTCGAGGAGTGCGCCGAGCAGCTCGTCGACGGCCACGTCCTCGGCCTGGCCCCCGGCGGCGTCTACGAGGCACAGTTCGGCGACCAGAACTACAAACTCATGTGGAGGAAGCGAACCGGCTTTGCCAAAGTCGCTCTTAACGCCGCCAAGGCCATCAGAGAGAGAAGCGAGGCACATGATAATAACGAAGTGAATGAAGAGGACGAGGAAAGTGTGGTCACTTCTTCGAAGAGAGGCTCATCGAGTTCGTCGTCGGGCTCATCGTCGCCCCTGTTGAGGAGGTCGCCGAACAATATTTCTTTCTCCTCGGCGCCGCCCATCTTCCCCGTGTTCACACAGAACTGCAGAGAGGCCTTCCGCACGCTGCACCCGCCGCACTCCTCTCTCACCAAGATGTTCAAGTGGCTCTATCACAAGACGCGTCTGCCCTTCCTCCCCATTGTGGGTGGGCTGCCCGTCAAGCTGGTCACGCACATCGGCGACCCCATCCTCAACTATGATCAAGACACGCCCGAGGAGCTCAGAGCCAAGTGTCACAATGCACTCGAAAAGCTCATTGAAAGCACACAGAGACCCAGGCCAGGCTCGGTTCTATCTGCGCTGAGAATGAGGCTCAAGGACATCCGGCGAAACGAGAGTGATTAAGAGAAACAACAATAATTAATTGAGCTTTATCAATCATGGCTTCTAATATATGTATTTCCTCGCAACAGTAGTCATTCATTGATGAGCTACATTATGCTTCAATTGGAGTTCAGGGGCATTTCGAACAAGTCTGACAAGGAGTTTTGCTCAAGAAAGGGAGGTCAGAAGATGCATTTGAGATCGGTCGATTGAATGACATGATGTCGAGGATTTGGATGGATTGAGCTAGAGTTATGTAGTCAATTAGTGCTCGATTCATTGCCAAATGTGATGAGCAAGCTCCTTCTCCGAGGAATAATTCGTAATGGGAAATATTCCATTAATGATGCCTTGTTGTACCTTGCTTTTTGCACTCACATGTGACCTTTGATAACATTTGTCTCGAATTTTTATAACGTTATGCTTTTGTTAAAATATGTTTAGTCCTATAACAATTTTGATTTGCTTCGAAGGCCCATTGTGATGAACGAAGGAGTCAGGACAATACCTACAATCAATCGATTCGGCTGGTTGAAGTATGCTTATAAACCGTCTTTATTGGAACCTTCTGCTTATCACGAGCTTAGAAGTTGTTAGGTCAATCGATAAAGCAACTTTGGATATACCTAGAGGCAATCATCGATATTGTCATGGGAACCAGGTGAAAAACACATTTTCGGTTTAGGACCACACACACCCAAGAGAGCAAAATAGTTTTATAGGCATCAAAACTCGTCCCTGTAATTAAAAAAAAAGATTGATCACGAATCTAATTAACTTATTTATTGATCATTATTCACACTACACCAGAAAATTAAAGTTTAATTGGATCATAAACAAAGTCCTTCCTGAGAAATGTCGTTTGTAGAGTCTAATTGAGAATGATTGAGTTGTTAATTGGAGCGAAGCATTCTGCTCGACCAATCACATTTTGTACTACGCGTACTTCCTGTCTACCTAATAATGAAAATGTGCATATTCAGTATAAAATCTCTAGCACCTGCATGCAGTTTATTAGGAGAAAGTAATGTTGATGAACCACACGAATAATTAAGAATTTTGGACACCGAAAACTGGACACTTTATATGTATATTCAGTAAATGATCCAGTTGGTTGAGAGTGGCTCTCCTTTGTCACGCGCAACATTTCTAATAGAGCTCACGCAGGTGAAACCACAGTTACTGCTTGAAACGGGACTAAGAAACATCTTTATTATTACATCATTATTATTGCTTAATACACAAAGTACATAAAGTTTGTAATGGAGTGATAGTACGTATTAAGCAATATTAAAATGTTTTGGCCAGTCGTGTTTTTTCGGTGCTGGAGCGAAGATATGCCACTATTCTCGTTTCAAAACTGGAGCGACGTCATCTGACAAGTAAAAGGGTTAAAATGCACTTTAATAATGCGTTAATATGGTAAGGAAAATGGACCACAATCGTTATCAACGACTCCTTTTAATAGTGTTATGTTCAATTCTGATTGGGCTGGCCCTCTACAATAATAATGTAGGGATAAAACCAATAATAATTGATTCCGTGGCTCTCACCAAAACTATCAAAATGACCACTGTAAATGAGCCGAAATTGACGGTGAAGTCACTCCTGTCGAAGCCCACGATCCAGAAGTCGCCCACGAAGTCGTCCAAGAGGTGCAAGGTCAAGATGGCTAAGGCCCTCTTGATCCTCTCGGCCAACCCGCGCTCTGGTTCAACCTTTTTGGCCGACATTCTGACACCCAATGACTCCGCATATTTCTTCGAACCGCTGGCCAGATTTGCCTACGAAATCGACCAGAACAACAATCCCCTCGTAAATTGTCATTCAAATTGTTGTAATAAAAAAGAAAGATTACGCATCAAGGAAAAAAATGATTTCAATACTTGATTTTAGCCCGAATTGAGCCCTGAATTGAAGCTCTTGCGGCTGCAGTCGCTGTTGTGGTGTGCCTTGGAGAAGGAGAGCCTTGGTCATGGCCAAGGATTCGAGGTCGTTCATTATGCACAAGCCCAAAGAATTTACTGAGGATTCAAATACCAAGACTTGGAGAGAACTGGTGGCTTTTCTGGATAAATCGAAGCAGGCTGTTATAGTGGCAACGACTATTTACCACTGTAAGAAGCAAGTAAGTGTTTACTCGGAGAGCAATAAAGTTGGAGTGAAC
>JAOXNJ010138419.1:0-11083 GCA_028566655.1 Metis holothuriae
AGCCATTCAAGCCAAAGACATAAAAACAAGGAGAATCAAACCGCAACACAACAATTCGTTATAGGTACACAAAAAAATGAGATTTATACCAAAACTTCAATGATTTACTATAGACAACATCATAGAAACAGCAATAGCTACTAATAAAATGATAAAATGGAATGAAAAGTAGAAGAGAACATGGGGAAAGGTGATAGAAATGGTTAAAGGTAATAACAAAAAGAATTATTCTCAAAATGTGTGGTAAGTAATAGAGGTTCGTGGTAAATGGGAAGTGCTTAAAAATGGAATGTATAGCTGCAGATACATTAATTATCGACGTTCCATCCATCAGGGACTGTGTGGGCTCTGTTGTTGTCTACTACTTCTTTTGCTGTAATAAAGAATTGGTCGTGACTGTAGTCGTGTGGGTAGTAAATTGCGACTGTCAGATTCCGCTTGATTGATGGAGCTCGTCCACTATTTATTTCGACTCGGCCGCAACAATATCGATGATCCGACTCGAATCCAATGCTCCATCAATGCTGGCTCCGACAACAACGGGTTGGCAAAAGCGCTCGCACAACAAACACCCAATTCTGCATACTCGCTACATGGGAACAGATCCAACAATCCGCAATCATCAATCCGCAACTCGATTTGTAACACTTATTCCGTAAAAAAAAGAAAATTTCCCCTTTTTTTTTGACAATTTTTGGTCAGATAAGATGTCAGATAAGTAGTCTTTAGGGCAAATGTCATTTGGCAAAGGCAAAGAAGAGAGGCACTTTGAACCTTATGAAATGGCTTGGGGTAAATGGAAAGAGCTGAGATTGGACCTTAAATAAGTGTACATAGATATTAGCCATTTCTTTTGTTGTTTGCTATAGACGTAAATGAGAAGAAGTAAGTGTTGTGGAAGTGTTTTGTTGGTTGTTTTCCCATTTGCCATCAGCATTCCGGCCCATTCGGAATGCGTCGGAGAAGTCGTTAAGAAGTGTTCTTGCCTGGACATTTGGTTGGGTGGATGTGAGCACAATTTGCAATTTGGGCTGGGTTTTTAGGGCAAAAAGGCGCTCATTGGCACGCTCATTTCCAAGTCTCGAGCCATCGAACACGCAATGGGGCGAGAGAAGCTAACACACTCACTCGCCAATGAATTCGCCGAGCCATTTAAAGAGAGCCAGAAAAGAAGGACAACAAACAAACCGACACGACCCGTTTTTTGAGACGTCCGTCAAATGGTCGTGCGTGTCAACTGAGCCTAAGTCGGTCAGCTGTCGCGACAGCTGACGCGTCAGCTGACGCCACGCTCGCCGTTTATGCTGCGATGCTCAAGCGCCGTTCACACGGACGACAAAAATCGGAGACATACGCAATAAATGATAACCAACTTTTTACTGAAGTACTTCTTCCATTTCTTCTTTTCCAAAGAAGACAAAGTGCTATTGGTCGTTTGGTACTGTAGTATTGGCAGTGAATCTGCGATTTCATGAATGGCTGCGTCAATTTGAATGCGTATATTTCCAAGGGCTTAGATTTATAGTCTCTTTGGCCACATTTGAATCGCCTTGAAGTTACTTTTTGTTTGGTATTACGTTAAAAGTTGGGGCGATAAGAAATGATCTTGTTCCAAGTGTTAAAGCTATAATCATCGATGTGATTAATTTCTTTCAGGCAAAAACTACCACTACTTTCATAATGATTTTCATTCCTATCAAACCACTTAGAATGCACACCTTATCCTATGTTTGTTTGATTGATTGATTGGTTCTCTCTCGCAATCCTTTTCAAACCCAAGCATAAAATATATCCTCTAAAACGTATGAAAGTCGAAATCCGCAATGAACGCGTAATAATAAGGCTTGGGGCAGTTGAACAGCGTCTGTTTGAATTTTGCCAGACCCTCTAGAAGCCGATTTTAGCAGAAATGGACTTTTTTTTCGGTAATGCCACAGGTTACATTTGCTAGGATCCATTCATCATTGGGGTCTGCGTCTCTAACTCCATTAGACAAAGGCCCCGAGCCGAAGTCAAGGGTAACAATTTTCGCCAGGGCCAAAAAAAGGGCCAATCGAAGACACGCTTACTACACAAGAGAAGTAATAATCGAAGCAAATAGAAAGAGTAGGTAGAAATGGCGGTAATAACAGTAATGGAAGGTTTAGAGTAAAGATTAAAGTCGAAAATGGCCTTAGAAGCTACGTAAAACTTTTAGTAGTACACTTTTTTATACCTAAATGTGGCAGTGTTAATGGAAGTCATACCAGATGTGGTGGCATTTATTGTGGCTGTAACGATCATTTTTACTGGAACATTAGAAGTTTTACTGTCTTTTTTTTTGCCCTGCCAATATTGATTGCTGTTACTTGCCGGTCATCAGTCAGAAATGGCCACCAGCGACAATGATCGCAGACGATTTATTACGCACTCTTGCTTTGCCTCCCAGCCACAATAATAATAATCGTCATGAAAAGGTTTCCTTTCAATTGCAAAATATTGGCAGCAGTCACAAAAATAATGGATTGCATTGAGATATTATTGGCAAAAAAATGGCAAGTTTTGCAATTTTAGACAAGAACAACCTCATTTTTCGATATTTGCGCTTTAAATATGTAATTTTGTAGGTAGCCTCCATTAAGTCCCAAGACATAGTAATAAATGTCTTATATCAAAGTAGATTTGAGAAGCGATTATAAAGCTAATAACAGTAGCAAACGCAATATGATTGTTTAGGCAGAGGGGAATGTAGGAAAATTGAAGTAGTAGTAGTAGTACATGTAGTAGTAGTAGTAGTAGTAGTAGTAGATGTAGTAGTAGTAGGAGTAGGAGTAGTAGTAGTAGTAATGATACCTTGTAGCAGGAAAGTCATAGTAGTAGGAAAAGTGGCAGTAGTCGTATGTAGAAGTCGTAATAGTCTAATAAAAGTATTAGTAGATGTAATAAAGGTTGCAGACATAGTCGCAAATAGCAGTAGTGGTTAGTCCCAAAAAACAATGGTAGTAGTAGTAGTAGTTAAAAGCAGTTTGGTTGGCGTCGTCGACTATTTATTAGCCCATCGTGTCTGACTTCGAACTGGCTCGGTTGGTTGTCGCCGCCCACCTCCATTTGCTTATTATTGCCTCCCAGCCACTAGATCAAGCATATTATGGTAAACATAAAATGTAGTAAATGAAGTAAGAATAAAAGCATGTGTAATGCTGTGGGCTCGGATCGGGATGGGAGTGGCCTTTCTGACGGATTTATGTCCGTACTCCCTGGCAAATGGAGGAACGCTGCCATTAAGAGTGGTGCGTGATCAACGCGGTCTCAGCAGACAACAGCTGCACATTTTTACACTTTTTAAAAAAAATGTATTTTCGGATAAAAAGCTTCTATTATAGGGCACGTTCAGACAGTGTATGAGAAAGGAAGGAAGAAATAAAGCTTTTTCTTCACTCCTTTTTTGCAATTCCGTGAGCAAGCATGAATAGCTGATTGGTGCTCATCAAACGAAAAATGCAGCACATACTACCAGTAGTGGTGCAAGGAGACTAGAAGTAATAGTAAAAGGAGCTGTATTAAAAGCAGTAAAAGAGGAAATGGTAGTAGATGTATTAGTAGAACTTAGGGAGCATAAATGTTGTGTGTACTGTATTCGTAATGTTGTGTTATATTGGGTGGGGAAGAGCGACTGGCCGATCATAAATCTCTGCTGATGTGAATGTATGGCAGACAGACAGACAGACAGACGCACCAACCAACCCTGTTCTGCATTACGTACCAACTAATACATATGCGCAGACGCCAACAGAAATTTACTGCCAATATAGCTAAGTCTTCCAGCACCCACCCCCCCAAAAAAAGCGAATTATGTAGGGTCTGACTAAAAAAGGGGGAAACATTTTGGCAGATTAATATGACGAAATTATTATTTTTACCCTTTATTTATTACGTTTACTACACATTACAAATCAATCCCATCTAAAGACAATCTTGCTCTATATCCATACGCATTTTAGAACATTGATACACATCTAAGAGAATAAACACACATTGCTCGTATCAAGAAGGTGAAGCATAGCTTTGCGTGGTGGCAGACGCTCCCCACGTGGACGAAGTCGTCGGCGTCCTCGTCGCTCTCCAGGGCCTCGTGGCTCCACATCTTGTCGACGTAAATCATCGGGACGCGATAATTATGCGTCGTCGCATAGAGACTACATTCATAATATAGGTTAGGTGTGTTGGCGGCCCCCGGGGGGCCATAACTCAACGAGGGCCTGACGGATGGCTGCAGCCATGACCACCACACCTTCACTATAAAACATCTTTTAGGTACCATTTTCACTATGTATGTACTAAACTTAGACACTTTTCACGTTTTTCGCAAAAGTTCTCTGCACCTCAAAGCAAAGTTGTTTTGCAAAAAGGGACCGAATTCTCCACCTAGTATATGGTCTTTCCATGGAGTTTTTGGGACAAGTGGCCTCTAATGAGCCTTTTTTACTGCTCAATTGCATCAACTTTGGCTGAAAAAAGGATGCAATGGATCTTTACAAAAGCTCCTTTAAAAGAAAAAGATTGGCACAGAGTAGTACATATTAAAGTAAAGTAAGTAAGAGTAGCATTTATTTTATCTTTCTGACTTTGGGCCTACATGTATGTAGTAAGTAAGGGTCAATTGGGGCCCCAATTGAAGTCGACATTTCGAGCGGAAAGAAGGAGCCTTCCACCACACTCAATTTGTGGTTTAGTCAAGATTTTTGTAAACCTGCCACACTATATCTTCCTTTTTAGTCATGTTCAGACTAATAAAGACGATTGGAAAAAGCATTTTTTTCTTTCAGCAATTAGCAGCTAGTCATTCATTAACCGTTGCTATTTACTACTATCTACATAGTGGGACAATAAATGTCACTGAAGTATCAGTATTAGAAGTTGTAGTAGCAGTTGAACTTGTAGCAATGGAAGAAGAAGAAGTAGAAGTAGAAGAAGAAGTAGTAGAAGAAGAAGAAGAAGAAGTAGTAGCCGAAGTAGTAGTTGAAGCAAAAATAGTAGCAGTGCAAGCAGTTGTATTAGTAGAAGTAGTAGCAGTGCAAGTGCTTGTAGTAGTAGAAGTAAAAGTAGAAGTATTGAAGTAGCAGTAGAAGTAAAAGTGGTAGCAAAAGAATAAATATGTAGTAGAAATAGTTGACTTGAGTTAAAAGAGGAGCAAGTCAGCGGTCATTGCGGCAGTAAAGTCTTGTATTGAATCAGTTGGAGCGATCGGATTTCAAACGATTGTTGCGTCAGACACTATGATATCCGTGAATGTCTTGTTTCATCAATCAGCCGCAAAAAAGTCTCGAGATCAAACAGCCAAGCCGACACACACTTCAATCCAAGAAGAATTATGGATCAAATACGACTAAAAACTAAAATCACTAGGATCACTGCAAACGGTTTTTATCAAAAAAGAAGTACTACCTATAATGTCAGCTAATAAGAACTGCATTAATATGAACTTGGTCCTAAAACATAAAAAAATCATTAGTTCGTTGTATAGCCCATTATTTAATGCATCACATGTGAAGAACAAATAGTAAGGATTGTTGTGGGCAAGAATGTTTGATTGCGTGGTTGATCTGTCTTATTTGACATGCTACAAGAGGAGACAATCATTGGCATGTCAGTGTCTTCCGAATGGCACGATACAGGACACCATTCGGCCTCGATCAACATCAACATGGACAGGATTAGCCTCACTACACGCTTTTTTTGCACTTTTTTTTGCACTTTTTTTCGCACTTTTTGCAATATAAGAAGGCATTAAGTATAGCTACTATTGGTTTCGTTATTTGGTGTGTATGTGTGTCTGGTGGTGAGTGACGACAGTGTTGCGGTGGTCAGCCTGTCAAAAAGTGTGGCTGACACGTGTCACCGCCAGCCTCCCTCCTCGTCACACCTCCTTACGAGGAGGGGACACAAAAATTAGCTGTCAAAGCCGCTGAAAAAAAAGCACTTTTTCAACAACATGTACCTACTTCCTTAAACTTCTAAGTACCTACATAGAAATCTGCGAGTCTTCTTACTAGAAGTTTTCTTCTACTAGCTTTTTTACTGCTTACATCTAGACAAAAAGACGTTTTATTAATATTTTTTCATAAAAATCTATTTTTATGTGTAGACCTCATTGTATATGCTTCAATGGGTCTTAAAGCAAGTGTGAATGAGAGCTCGAAGTTCTGCTTACTGCGAATTCTGCATTCTTAACTAATTTCTCTCTTAAGTCCTTGCTTAAGAAAAAGAGAGCTCAAATTTGGGAGGTTGCGTGATCATAGACAAAAATGTTCCGATACATGTACAATCACTTTACACTTTAAGCATAATAGCAAGTCGGTAATGAGCATTTTATTATTGCCTGTCCAAAATCATTGGACTTAAACACACTTGGACACTTTCGTTATAATAGGTTTAAATGGCGCGCAAAAATAGCGCGCCCTGGGGCGCTTTTTCGCGCGCTTTTTGGGCACTTTTTAATTGGTTTTTGCTGGTCACAAATGGCGCCTGCGCAATCGTCAGCTGTCGCAATTGTCAGCTGTCGCGGCTGAACTGGCCGAGTTGAGTGAACGTCAGAGCTGCTTGGTTCCGCGCAAACAAAGCGCAGAGCATGGCGGCCGAGGTCGCGGGCGAGGAGGCGATCAGCCTCAACAACGACAACAACTGCAGGTACGGCAACAACATGTAGAACGTGCACTTCACCCTCTTCTTGTTCTAGACCGAGTTTTAATCGTGATATGGTGCAATCTCTGTAGCAGATTGAGTCCGTCTCCGAGCTCCTCGAGGCCGTCGATGCGTCTGACGAGCCTGGTGCGTCTGGACGCCAACGCGCCCGAGTTCGTGCCGCGCTCCTCGGCCAGCAAGACGTGGGCGCAGATCACGCAGTCGTCCATGCCGCCCTCCGCCTCGTCCTCGTCCGTGTCCTCCACCACGATGACAGTCGCCGAGGCCGAGTCCGAGCTCTGCCCCTTCGTCGACCACGAGGGCCTCTGCCCCTACGGCTACAACTGCGAATATGTCCACGCTCTGCTCTGCGACCTCTGCGACCTCTTCGTCATCCATCCCCACCACGAGATGCAGCAGCGACAGCACCGCGAAGTACTACCTCCTCGGCTCTACTATAAAAATCTGCTCTAATTTGATCAGTGTATCACGTTTTGATGGATTGTTCGTTTGTTCTCGTTATCAGACGTGCTTGAAGCAGCACGAGGCCGACATGGAGCACTCGTTCGCCGTGGCCCGCTCCATGGAGAAGACGTGTGGTATTTGCATGGAGGTCATCATGGACAAGCCGAGGGGCGAGGCCAGATTTGGAATCTTACCCAACTGCAATCACTGCTTCTGCGTCTCCTGCATCCGGAAGTGGAGGCAGGCCAAGGAGTTCGAGAATAAAGTGGTTAGGTAAGGCGTGGTCGCGTTTATTATGTTATCAAATGCTTTTAAACCTGTCTTCTGACATCAATCAATCACCGCAACAAAATGGTCTACGTTGCAGGGCCTGTCCGGAGTGCCGTCAGACGTCTGATTTCATTTGTCCCTCTCGTCTTTGGGTGGAGACCAAGGAGGAGAAGGAGGCCTTGTTCGAGAACTACAAGCGCGCTTTGAACGAGAAGGAATGTAAATACTTCCGACGTGGCGAAGGCACCTGCCCCTTCGGCAACAAGTGCTTCTACAAACATCTTTCAAAGGAGGGCGTGGCTGTCGACATTGGCCCCCCGAGAGGTCGACGCACCATCGAGAGTGCCGACGGCGATCTTTCGTTCGTGCCCAGATTTGTGCTCTACGACTATCTTCTGGAGCGAGAGGGTCAAATTGTCATCATCCCCGATTATTTGGACCTGCTTGACCTCATCTCGGATCAGGGCGACGCCGATCTGGAGATCACGCTCTGAACTGTCACCTGCAGAGAGAGCAAGGCAGTCATTAGAGCCAATCAATCATCATCATCAATTGATTGAGGTGTAACGGCGATGTTGCTTTCGCTTGTGCCACCTGACTTTGTTTGGTTCCCGCCTCACTCAGCCTTCAATTGGCAAGAGCCGAATGACACTTCTCATCATTTCCTCCGATCGATAGCAAGAAGCAACAACACCGAAGGCCACACTTAATTTTTTTGAGTGCGTGTGTCACGCTTGAAGAGTCTCGATTGACGTTCGTTCGCATCTACTTCTACCTAATCCTCGCCCTCTGCGAGCCCACTAGCTACCCAACGCTGTGATTCGTTCTCTTGTTTGGCCACTCTTAACCTAGAGCTGCTCTCACCCCTAAAAATGCGTGTTTCGTCTCACTGTGCCTCTAAATGACCAAAAACCATTAGTACACCCCAATTGATTCGCAATTCCCATGCCAATTATAACTTTTAGCAACTAATGGGTTGTCGTCTCCGTAATTTCCTCATTTATTCTAAAAGTGCGTGGTGGGCTGGCAAGGGAATGAAATCAACACATTGAAAATCAATCAATCAATCAAGCTCCAATCGTCTGAGCAATGAGCAATTTGTCGATCAAATATGTAATATTTAGTTTAGGAATTGGTAGACGGACACGGCATTTGCTAGTGTAGAGCAACGGTTCATTCGACCGTTAGGACAGGTGATAGCGACTACTGTGTAGGTTGCAAATGGTGGCCGCCAGATGGCGCCACAATCGAAACGACTCGAACTTGATGCCGATTGGCATTTTGCTTAGAAGCAGTACATTTTTGTCTAAATCTAAACACAAATTCGCAATCAGAAGGTAAATCTTTATAACTTTATAGCGTTTTAGCGTTATTATCGAGTGTAAAACACGGTTTTTAATAGATTTTATATTGCAATTTCACTTGTGCTTTAATCAAAGGCAGTGATAGGATCATTTATTGGCGGAATAATAAGCCGGCTTTACACAAAATCTCTTCACATTGTATCTCTATAGGGACGCCAGAGGGTGTCTCATTATTGCTCAAATTTGCTTAATTAAGTTGTTATCTAGCTACTGAAGACTTTTAAAAGTCTTGAGTAATTTACCCTATTTAAAAGAAACTTTTAAGTGCTTGTGTAAACTAGCACTTCTACGTTAATGCTATTAAATACTTTTATCCAATTAGGGCTAGTGCAAAGCATCATTAAAACCTCATTAGCCATCATTAAAAAACACATTATAAAGTTAATTATTATTAGGGTTACATTAGGGAACAAGCAACAAAAGAGGCTCATTAATGAAGTGTTTTGACAAATCCCTTTGACCTTTCGCCCTAATTGGCTCTCTAAAGGAACCATTAAAATACAAAATAGATGAAAAAGCATTAATAATTGTTTAATATTAGACTTTATTGCCAACATTCATTGCCTGCTCTCCTCCATTCTGGGCCCCAGGAAGCACGGAAGGAAAGCCTAGCTTTTCTTAATATACACTTACTAAATGCTTATTTACTAAGAAGTGTTATAGGGGTGGAAAGGCCTTGCTTTGACGTCAGAGCATTCATTGTGTGGGTCCCTCAGAAAAGCCAAAGATGAGAACAAATTAGGCCTAGAAGATTTTGTGGGGAAAACATACAAAAAGAAACCAGAAATAACTCTTTATTTGCATACATCACAACATTATACATACAATGGTATTGTGGCAATGGAGCCAATTGTAATTTGAGTGCATACTTTAGTAATGTGGAGAAAACAAAACACTAATGAAGTTTAGTAAAAAAAAGAAACGTATTTTTGCCATTAGAGGGACTTTATGCACCTGTGTCTACCTATAAACGACTGGGAAACCTCAGTGCAAAATGTTTGGCCAAAAAACACAAAATGCTGCAAAAAAAAATCAAATTTTGATGAATAAAACACTCAAAAATTGTTATTTAAACTATAAAATTTAGAGGGTAATTGTGTCTGCTTCGGCAGCACATATACTAAAATTGGAACGATACAGAGAAGATTAGCATGGCCCCTGCGCAAGGATGACACGCAAAATCGTGAAGCGTTCCACATTTTTTGGCGACCGCAAACTCGAAATGAACAAATTTTATTTATGGAAAAACAAAATTTTCGAAAACTTTCAGTAATGAAAAAATGAAAAAAACATAATTCTCCGTAGTAAACCGCCACAGCCGCTACTCGAACCCTCTTGCACACAGTATGCACTGTGTTTACTACACCTACATAGCATACAGTACACTACATTCATCGGTGATTGGGGCCGCTATAGGCCGTTTATTGTTATGTGTTATTATAAAAGTACTAAATAAAAGGGAGAAACATAGTAAATAAAATTGTTTTGATACGCACTTGTGCCCAAAAAGTGTTTATTGGGTCTGATCGAATTGGACCGCTTTCGACGAACAAGTGGTCCCGAAAAAACAGGCCCTAAACACCATTCTGTAGTGCTTGGAAATACGAGTAGCAGTAAAAAAAAAAAACAAATTTATGGCCTGTTTTTTTGAAAAATACTCATAATCTTCCGAAAACCGGCTTCAGCGACGCAGTTCCGACCCATCACGAGTTTTGACACAGTCGCAGTTGCACCTACTGTGGGCCTGTTTTTTCAGGCAGTGGGCCCTAACCGGTTGGAAGTCAGCTTCCCCTTAAAAACCTGCTGCCTTTGGTCAAAGAAGTTTATAATAAAACATAGTGAAGTAGGTAGTAAAATGTGTCAATTTTCGATAAATGTGTCTATGTCCTTTTATTGTACACTTAAATAGAGGTTGGTGATGCTCTAAAAAGCAGCTAGAGAGCTGTTTTTTCCAGGCCCACAGGTGAACAACAAGCACACTTGCTGTACTAACTACATATTTACTTGTTTATTGCATCACAGCAGTACACTATATAGCTACATTATCATAATTATTCGATATTGCACAGAACCCCATTATCTTTGGAGCTAAAAACGCATTTATTGTGGCAAACGAAGTGCTTTGGGAGGCTCAAAAACACTTTTTCGACTAAGACGCAGTAATGTCGCACTATTGGTTCGAAGAGGAGCCAGAGTCGTTGCTAGGCGAATTCGGCCTTGTGGGCCTGCATTTTCAGGCCTAATGCCAACACTGCAGGACTCAATCAAGGCTACCAATCTACTACAATGTGTACTAAATGTGTACTTAAAAGTGGCCAAAAAAT
>JAOXNJ010138641.1:0-11083 GCA_028566655.1 Metis holothuriae
ACTCTTAAAGTTTCCTTTATTTGTCATTTTATGGAAAGCTATTGTACTGTGATAAAGACTAAATATGTCAGGGTGGGTTGGAACCAAAAGAGGCAAATACTGAATATGTCCTTGTGGCTGCCAATACTGCTTTGACAATGTTGTTTGTTGTTGCCCAACTAAATAACAACTGTATTGTGGCCTCTTCATACTAAACAATTTATGTATTGTGCAGTCAAAAAGGGCCATTTGGTCCTGGGGGAAAAAAAGTTCTTCACACACTAAAACAGCATACAAGAAACTAGAATCTTTTATTGTACTGCTTTCTACATATAATATTTAGTTATTGTTACACTGTTCTCATAAGTGACATGTTCCTCTTTTTCCTGCCTTAGTGCTTCAAAAGTGCCTTATAACAAGCACTAAATAATGTTTGTTTAGTACAATGTCCTATCACAATTTGTTGATGACGTCATGATACAATGAATAGATTATTAAAGCACTCATGATGAGTGAAGCCAAAAGGCAGATTGGAAGACGTAGATATCGATTTGGCGCATATCAGATTGAATTTTACCAAAGAAACCGTTGTTAGTGGCCATTTTATTTAATGGACACTTTTTAAAATTAAATTTTTTATTATACACAATAGTACTTTTAATGCATTATTGTTGCTTTTTTTGGAAGATCCCGTCTGGAATGATGCGATCCTCTCTTTGTCTGGCGCTCCTCATCCTCATTCTGGTGAACGTGCAGGCCGGCAAGACTCTGGACTGCAGGTGAAATCAATTAATTAATGCAAAAAAACACACAATAAATCGATGTTTGTCCGTCTTGTGATTGTCATTTGATGAAAAAAAGAAAATGTCACCGGAAAAAGATGACTTTTTGAGCAAGCTTCGATGTGGTCTTCGTCGTGGGTGTGGCACTCTAATCAATTGTCCTTGTCCAATCCATACAAATGTCAATCAATCAATCAATCAATCAATTAATTAATCAATTAATCAATCAATCAATCAATTAAGATGATTGCTTGATTGAGTCGTGGCATGGGAAGATCGTCTTTTCCCCTGGGATTAAATAATAGAGCAATAGGGAAGCACTGACTAATGACTGCATTATGGTAAAGCACTTAGTTAATTGGTTCGTACAATGCATGCGTTAATTGTCATTAGATTGCTTTACCTATTGAAAGGTTACGAAGTAATTATTTAGAAGCTAAAATCCTTCCTGCTTCTGTTAAGCAAACATTCTGTTTTTTTCTCTCCTTTTTTTGTTACAAATAAAGAGATTTTTTTGTCATTAAGTATAGTACATTTGTCAATTTCAATCTTTTACAGCCTTTTCTCCTTTGTGTTCTATCTGAAATCCTTTTCTGATCGTTACACAAATTATTATGACAAAGTTCACTTTATTATCTCATTTTTTGATTACGTGAAATTTTTGATTTTGCGAGAAAAAAAGAGTTCCTTTTTTGCTTGAACAATCTATGAAATGTTTTAACAGCGAAATGCATGAGTTCTAAAGTGTTTTTATTTACATCTTGGCTGAATTTATTACCTTCTTCTATTAGCTACTCTCTCTGTTGAAAGATAATCAAAGCACAAAAATCACTATAGTTACTAAAATTTCTGCTAAATCATCTTGACAGCAAGAAAAACAATAAAAAGATACTTTTATCCTTTAACTCCTTTATTCTTTAATTAGAAGAAGTTAAAGCACGTCCTAAAGAAAAAAGGCTGTCAGGCCAAGTTTTTGCATGAATTCAGCACGCAAAAAAGCACGTTTCATCTTAAAACAAAGCACGACTAAAGAGAAGGAACAACTGTCTGTCTATACACAGACTAAATTAGCAATGTTGCAATTGTTGACGCGGGAATCAGAATCTTCCCGTTCCACCCCGTGTGTCGCGGCTTCAACGTGGGCAAGCGGTTGAACAGCAACACGAAGTCGAACGTTGTCGTCCACAGGAAGTACACGTTCGCGCCCAAGTGCCGCGGCACCACGGCCAAGCGCGGCCTGCCCATCCCGCAGCCCACCATGCCCGGCGTGGCCATGGAGCGGCCGAAGCGCAGCCCCGACAACCTGCCCCACGCCTTCTCCGCCTTCTACAAGAGGAACGACTTCCACACCGACCTCGACAACGAGTACAAGAGGAATCACGTGGCCCTCCCCGAGACCTTCTCCGGCTTCTATCAGGAGAAGAGAGCGTACTTGTCCCCCGTGGAGGAGATGCGTCAAAAGAGATTCTTTGGTAATCAAATAAGAAACACCTACATTACAAGAAGGATCCATTTATTGAACTCATTCTAGGTAGTAGATCAATTTTGAACTCATTTTTGCAACATTTTTGCAACATTTTTGCACTTTTTTTGCACATTGGTAGAGCATTTGTTCGGGCGTGAGCAACGCGAGCCCGACGACGCCGGCGTGCTGAACACCTTCTCCTCCTTCTACTTGCCGGACGCTAAGGAGAGGGCCAGAGGGAAGAGAGACGACGATTTGGCCACTTTCTCATCCTTCTATGTGCCTGAAAAAGGCGTTATCGTCTAACCAACTACTAACCTCTTAATTAAGCTTAATTAAGGGACTAATTAAGCCTAATTACTTATGAATTGACCCAACTACAATGAAGCTCTGGAGCCGCCACTCCAATTGATTCTGTCTAGGCTTACGTGTTTTTCTTTTTTGTCCCTGGGTCAAAAGGGATCGCTGTTTGGCCAAAAACATGAACTTTGATGTTCCCGATGACAAAATTGCAGTAAATACCCGAAAATGTTGGGTTCGCAATTTTGTGACAGAGCACATGCAATTTTTTGGGTTGATTCATTTCATGGACGCCACCACGTACTGTGCAATTTTGTTAGCTGTCATTTTTCTTTTTTGCGAAACATGAGAAATTGTGTGCAAATTGCATGTGTGCAATTTTTGGGTTCAGGGGAGACTTTGGGTTCGTTTTGTGCAGATGTAACCCCTTCCTTACCTATGAACAATGCTCGACTTGAGCAACTGAGGCAGTTTCAGTTTGATCAGTCAATCAATCAGTTGAGGAGGCAATCAATAAATATGTTGCAATCAGCTTTAGCAAGCTGCATACAATTTCGGCTACTAAATAAATCCTTTAATTAGTAAAGAAACTTTTAATAATCAGCATTTTAAAGACATTTTTCGTGACTCTTCGTGATTTTTCGTGTACTTTATTTAAGTACACTATAGCAAAACAGTCTTGAGACAGCTTTAATGGATCTGCCTGATTACGTAATCGGTATGTGAATTTCATTGACGTCAAGCCTCCAGTTCTTATTACGTGGCCTAAACAAGCATTTCTGAGCACGCAGCCCAACGACCCGACCGTTATTCCCCACTTTGTTCATAAAAGAGAACTGACTCCAAATTCTGAGCTTGAGTTTGAGCTCAACACTGAAATGGTTGCAGCAACACGTTGGGGAATTGCCAGTGCAGGGAAGATTTCGCACGACTTTGTCACCGCCATCTCCAACTTTGACCTTAAACAACAGCACAAGGTGCATTTAAAAAAGATATGCGTTTTCTTTCAATTTCTTATTGGTTGTTGCTCCAATAACGAAAAATCTTCGATTTTGAATGCATTTTTGCCCATTTAGGTTGTGGCGGTGGCAGCCAGATCTGGGGAGAAGGCCCGTGCCTTTGCCAATGCTCTAAACATCCCCAAGTTCTATGAGGGCTATGAGGCACTGGCCAAGGATGGTGAGATTGATGTGGTCTATGTGGGCTCCATCAACACTCAGCACTTGCCCATTGCCAAGATGATGATGGAGGCAGGAAAGCCTGTGCTGGTGGAGAAACCTCTGGGACTTAACATCAAGGAGGTCAAAGAGCTCATTGAGTTGGCCAAGAAGAAAAAGGTGAGATTTCTTGTGAAATAGAAAAAAAAACATTTCTAAGAGTGATCAAAAGGTGCAAAAAATAAATATGTGTATATTTGTAGGTCTTCCTCATGGAGGCCATGTGGTCTTGGCACTTACCAGCTCACCGCCGCCTCAAGGAGGAGCTTGAGAAAGGCACCATTGGTGAAGTACGCCAGGTCATTGCCAACTTGGGCTTCAATGTGAGACATGTTGACAGAATCAAGTGAGGAAAATTTTTTCTTTCTTTCTTTTTTTTTTTTGTCTTTATATATATTTTTACAAATTTTCTTATTTTTGCAGCCAAAAAGATTTGGGTGGTGGTGTCACTCTTGACATTGGCATCTACCCTCTCTACTTCAACCGCCTTGTCATGGGAAATGCCAAGATTCAAGCCATGCACTTCCTAGGCACCCTGAGTGCTGACAAAGTGGATGAGGACACTACAGTCATCCTCAAGTATGACAACAGCCTCTCCACACTGAATGCCAGTGTGAGCACAGACCTGAATTGCGAGGCAGTTGTTTATGGCACTAAGGGCAATTTGAAGCTGCTGAATCCCTTCCAAGGAGCCACCAAACTTGTCATCAATGACAAAGAGGTGGTGGAATTCAAGGCTGCACCAGGCAATTACGATTTTGGCCCCTCCTTGGCAGGTCTCTGTCATGAGGGTCAGCATGTGAGGGAGTGTCTTCTCAAGGGTCTTACTCAGAGCCCCATCGTCACCTTTGAGGACACCATTGCTGTTGCTGAAATGATGCAGGAGATCAGAACAAAGCTTGGGTCCATCTAAAAGGCCGATAAATAAACTGATGAAGGATGCTGGATCAAGCTTGGAATAATTAGTTGAGGCAGTAAAAAGGGAAAATAAGCGACCCAGATTGCCGCGGCACTTGCAGTTAATTAAGTTTAATTTTAACTCCAATGTGAATTTATAACCTTCAATTCGTTGAGCCTCGATCCATTGAAACTCAAACTTACATAACAGCCTAGCGTGTCTGGAACGCCTCCCCCATTTATCAATTGTGCTTTTATCAGTGCTGACGTGGCTGAAGCTTGCCCAGAGGGCATCGATCCAAACCTCCGTTTGCTTTGCCTCAGAAGTCAGTGGAATAGTACAAAGATAGGAACAAAATCGTATGCAAGCATTGCAACCGAATCCCTTTTACTAACACTTTCGTGCTCTTAGAGTTAGCACCAACAAGAGCAATGGCAGGTCCAACAAAGTGGGGAATTGTAAGTGCTTGTGGCATCTCTGAGGACTTTGTCACTGCCATCACCAACTTTAGTCACAAGCAAGAGCATAAAGTAAGAATTTCACAATCCCACATAGTAATTGCTTTAGCAATTTCTCTCATTCTTTGCTTTCAAGGTTGTTGCTGTGGCAGCTCGCTCCGGGTTGAGGGCAAGTTCATTTGCCAAATCCCTGAATATACCCAAGTTCTATGAAGGCTATGAGGCCTTGGCAAAGGACCCTGAGATCGATGTGGTCTACATTGCAGCCATCAACACTCAGCATTTGCCAATTGCCAAGCTGATGATTGAGGCAGGAAAGTCTGTGCTGGTGGAAAAACCCATGGCAGTCAATGTCAAACAGACCAAGGAGCTCATCGAGTTTGCCGAGGAGAAAAAGGTGAAATTTCAGTGTAGTTTACTAAAGAATCAACTTTTAAATGAGTCTAATCTTTTGCTGTAGGTCTTTCTGATGGAGGCCATGTGGTCATGGTTCCTTCCAACTCACCGCCGGCTCAAGGAGGAGCTTGACAAGGGCACCATTGGTGATGTACGTCAGGTCATTGCAAATTTGGGCTACAGCAAAAGAGACAATGAAAGGATCAAGTAACTATGCCTCGCATCATAGTGATGGAGATACATGCTGTCTTACTAACTCCTGTGTGTTTTTTGATCCAGCAAGAGGGAGTTGGGTGGTGGTGTGACCCTGGACATTGGCATTTACCCCCTGTTCTTCAACCGCCTTGTAATGGGCAATGCCAAGATTCAAGCCAAGCAGGTCTCAGGCCTCATGAGTCCCGGGGGCATTGAGGAGGACACTGCAGTCATATTGACTTATGACAATAGCATCTCCACCCTGAATGCCAGTATGAGCAGCAACCTCAGCCGCGAGGCGGTTGTCTACGGCACCAAGGGCAGTTTGAAGCTTCTGAATCACTTTCAGGGAGCAACCAAACTTGCCATCAATGATGAGGAGGTCATAGAGTTCAAGTCACCTCCTGGAAACTACAAGATAGGCAACTTCACTGCCGGTCTTTGCTACCAGGCTCAGCATGTTAGGGAGTGTCTTCTGAAGGGACTTACTGAAAGCCCGGTTGTCACCTTTGCAGACACCATGGCTGTTGCTGAGCTCATGCAGGAGATCAGATGGAATGTTGGCACCACATTCAAGGAGGATGAGTAAACTGGTGGCAAGACCAAAGATAACAAGTGGGAAACAGGGACATGATATGATTAATTAAGGGGCTAAAACATAACTTCAATCAATTTTTTCATCCATTTTTTCTCATTTGTTACAACACATTCTCTTTCACTTTTGCATGGTTCAATCTCCACCATTAACTTCATTCTTAACTGGGATAAAATAAACACTTTTGAGAAATTTAATGGAAAAGACAGAAATTTCCTTCATTGTGTCCTGACTCATAAACGCAATCATCCTTAAATCTTCATCGCGCAACCTTTGCCAAAACATCAATACTTCCATGACGTCATAAGGAGGCTATGTAAAGAGCCACAAACAAAGGAGCTTTAAATACTACGTAGTCAGTGGCCTGGCAACACGAATAGTGTTGAGTCGCGCCACAAATAAACGAGTCGAGTCGGGTCGAACTTTTCCACTTGTTCATTACTTGAATTCGACTCGAATCCGAGCCTCGGGTTGACTCGCGACTCAGCACTACAATCAGCTGCGTCGTTCGCTGACAGACACAAAAGAGGACAAGTACTGCGTATTTCGTCTAAAATCCTCGCAGAACCTCGATTGATCAAAGCACTTAATCAAAATCAATCAATCAATTAGTAAAAACTAAAGCAATCAATCAATTCATTAATAGCGACCTTTATATTTACCTATTTGAAGAATGCAGCAACAGTGCTTCAAGGATCGCCGCTCCTTCGGTAAAAAGATCGATGACTCTTTCCATAAGCAATGATCCTTTTCTTTGTTCGATGTAATTATGTCATTAAGTCAGGTAATTAATGGGTAATTAATGACATGACTTTATTAGCGCTGCGTGTGAAGGACGTGGAGCAAATTCGCATGGAGCACCCGACCAAGATTCCCGTGGTCATCGAGCGCTTCGTGCACGAGAAACAATTGCCGATCTTGGACAAGGCCAAGTTCCTCATCCCCGATCACGTGACCATCGGCGACCTCGTCGCCATCATCAGGCAATTAATCACCCCTAATTACCCCCTAATTACCCCTTGATTAATCTTTCTTTTTGAATGATGTTTGAATGGTGTTGTTTAGACGCCGATTGCAGCTGCACCCGACGCAGGCGTTCTTCCTGCTGGTGAACGGCAACACGCTGGCCTCGGTGTCCACCAGCCTGGCCGAGTTGTACGCCAACGAGAAGGACGTCGACGGATTCCTCTACATCGTCTACGCCTCCCAGGAGACTTTCGGCTGAAAAAACAACAATCTTTCGAAAAATCTCTCCTTTTTTTTGCCAATAGGTATGAAGATCTTTCTCCTCTGAAAAAAGCAGCTTTCTCTTAATTCTTCTAATTCTTTACTACATATGAGACTTGCTTCTCTTCCTAAAAGTAAATTGTATTGAGGAAAATCTTTCACTTCTTCTAACAAAATCTGCACTAAAGTCTAGTTAAAGTAGAGTAAATTGAAGAATCGATTCTTTGTTAATGCACCTTCTCTTTCTCAGAATTCCTTTTTCCCTTTCCCCCAGATGCTGCACGATTCTCGTCTTCATTATTCAAATTACTAGGGTAAAGCACTTAACTCGCTAAATTTGCGTATAATTTTCAAGGTTTGGCCTCAAATAAGTCGGGTTTCAGGGGTTAAATAAGGCCTATTTGCATTCATACAGAGTCTAAATGTGTAGTTGAACATTGCCTATACTACTACATGTAAGAAGAATTCCTTTGTTTGGTTAAAGTGTAAATACTATAAGTTCTGTGTTCTTCTGCTGTTTACTTGTCTTTTGAGAAACAAATTCAATATAGAAGAATATGCCATGAAGGAACATTTTTCTTTTTAAAAAAAATTTAAAATTTGAATTCAATTGTGTCATTAATGTTGTTTCAGTTGGTTTTTGATTTAGGACGTCTTTTATTGCAGGATTGGCGCTATCGCATTACAACAATGAACAAGCAACAAGTTGAAGTACTACACGTAAAATTACTTTTAGTAGGTCAAGGAATATACAAGGATTTATTACATAAAACAACCATTTTCAGTTGATAATATACGACAGTAATTGATGCAATGTATCATTAACACAAATTGTTATTTTCGATGTCTTGCAATGATGATGACTTGTTTCTTGAATGCAGAGAAATCCGTGGCTTGATTGCTGCTCCAGTTGAAGAAGTAGGTGAAAGAAGCTGCAATTTCTCAATTTAGCTTAAATAATTATTAGTATTTTAAAAAGTTTTTTTTTGAGTTTGGAAGTAAAAGGGAAGCTTTAATTTTTCATTTTTTTCTTTCTGAAAGGCTTTTGGCAATAATCCAAGCAGACTTGTTGCAGCCCAATTTGCACTTTGGATATTTTGCGAAACTTTGAAATTTTGTCAAAAGAGGTTATTGATGAAAACGCTTTGAATTTTCGAAGAATTTCGATTAATCATAAAGTCACTTTTCGTTATATGCAGGATATCAAACAAAAGTTTCAGAACAATTCAAGGGCTATCACCAAATTCCACTTGGATGATCACAGCCACAATTGCTCGAATTGAAGGCGACCACAAGTTCCTTTTTATGGAGGAAGGCCAAAAATTGGTTAAAAATAAAGAAAATTCAGATAAAAAATGAAAATGAAATGAAATAAAAAGAGCACACTGAACATGACTTAGCTACAGAGTACTTACCAATCATGTTGTAAATAACAACATGGCTTTACACTTACTTGGAACGCACTTGGGCCACTCGTGAGGCTGATTGAAGTGGCCGCTGTTGTCGCAGCCGACCTTGACCACGTTGTCGTTGTTGCCGCCGAGGTCGTCGTCGTCGATGTTGTCGAGGACGAGGAGCGACGGGCAGCGGAAGCTGATGCTCTCGTTCACGCCGACCACGGGCACCACGGCCGTCTCCACGAACCCCACCGAGTTGATCATTAATCTCGGAGAAGCACTTATGGCCAATTTCAAAGTTTCATTTGGATCTGCAATCCCCAGATCAATTTTGGCCTCATTGTTGAGCTTCATTTGGGCCGAATCCGACTTGAAATTTGCTCTCAGCAAGAGATTCTGGGACGATTCCAGAGGCGATTCCGACAACACTTTCTCCTCCTTCGTCTATTTTGAACATATTTTTGATCAAATGAATAACAATCAATATTTTTTTGGTTCAAATTCAATTTTTCAGTTGATTTTTTGATGTTTTATTTAAGACTTCATATATTTAAAATGAGGTTTTAAGGACTCACCAAAGTGGATGAGGCCACGGCTCCCTCAGGACTCAGTGTTACATTTAGGAGTGCGTTGTCATTATTTTTATTGTTGAGAGTTAATAGAACGAGATTAATAAAGGCTTTGTGGTCGATATCGCCGCTGGTGATTGCGTCCAGCCAAAGCGTCTTCTTGCTCCAATCATTAGGGACTGGCAGCTCCAAAGGACTCATTGTCATTAGTTTCAATTCGTCTATTAAAAAATCGAATTTAATTTTTGTTTTTTCAAATTTTGGGAAATTTTCAAAATAATTATGTACAATTACCTCGATCAACCATGGCTCCCAGCTCATCGTTTTTCTCGTACTTGGCCACCAGACGAGTGTGGGCAGGCGGGCGCGGCATCGCGTTGCAGTGCGATGCTGAACAATTTAAGCAGTAAGAAGGATATATTTTCGATTTTTTGTTTTAAACTAAAAATTTCAAAAATTTACATTAATATTGCACTTGCCTAAACAGGGTTCTAGTCGATTCGGCACCCATTGACCGCTGACATCGCACCTGACCGTCTGCCTCGTCTTCCCCGAGGCCAGCGCCGAGTAGGGCGGACATTCGTACCTAAGTGATCATTAATCATTTTATTACCTCATTTTTATTTTATTATTATAATTTTTTGTATATTTTTCATAGAAAAGTTTCTTGTTCTATAATTGATTGGCCTACGAAATGGTGGTGCCCCAAGAACGATCGCCGTTCCAGAGACGCTGACCCAATCTGGGTTTCTGAGGCGGCCACTCCGAACACTCGTCCTCATTGATTTCGTCTTCTTCAGTGGAGATTTCTTCGGTCGTTTGCAAAGCGTCAGTTGAGTCGGATTCAGATGCAATGTTTGATGGAAGGGTTGAGGACATTACATCCTTTTCCCACGACGATTCAGTGGCTATGTTCAAGATGTCAAAATTGCCACTGGAAGTGGTCGGTATGATTGAGCTCATCGTTATTCCCATTGAATTGCTGCCACCGAATTCGCCTGGTGCCAAAGTAGTGACAGGAATTGGACTTAGTGAAGAGGTTTCCTGGGTTGTTGAGGTGCCTGAGTCTTCTTCAAAACTGACTTCTGAGTCTGAGTAGAGTGTGGATTGGTTTGAAGAGGAAATTGCTCTTGTGGATAGCGTTGATGAAACAGAGGAAGTTGGAGTTTTTGATGAGAATTGAGCATGAGATTGGGTGTCAATGTTTTCAGGTGTTGAGCTCCATTCTTCATTCTTGGGAGCAGTTCCATTTTCAGAACCTGTTTCACCCTCCAGTTTGCCTTCTGCATCCAACCTAGTCTTATTAGTTGTTTCAGTTCCTTGCTCCAAGCTGCTGTTATTCCTCATTTCGGTTCCATTCTCCAGGCCACTTCCACTGCCAACCCCAATTCCATGATCTTGCAAGGTTCCTTGTTCGAATCTGGTTCCATTATCCAGACCAGTTCCGGTGCCCTGGCCAAGTTCATTGCCCAGACCGGTTCCATTGGTCAGACCGGTTCCAGTGCCCTGGCCGAGTTCATTGCCCAGGCCGGTTCCATTGGTCAGACCGGTTCCGGTGCCCTGGCCGAGTTCATTGCCCAGACCGGTTCCATTGGTCAGACCGGT
>JAOXNJ010138752.1:0-12319 GCA_028566655.1 Metis holothuriae
AGAGCTGGCTGAAGCTCTCCAGCGCGGCTGTAGGGGCTGCTGTGAGCAGCTATGGCCAGAAGGGCGATCGCGTCCACAACCACAGCGCCCCATAGGGCATCCGTGCGGCTATTGAGTGAGACGGCTGGCTGAAGCTTTCCAGCACGGCTGTAGAGGTTGCTGTGAGCGGCTATGGCCAAAATGACTGGCTGAATTGAAACCGCTTGGTTATGGGCGGTGACTGAAAAGCCAATGTGTCTAGGTGTATACATACATACACCTAGACACATTGGCTCTCTATGGCTACTCATCGAAGGAGGTATAGAGCAAATATTTAAGGAAAAATTAATGTTCTCTCTTAAATATTTATCTCTTAAATATTTATAGTGAATTTTAAGTCTTCTACCTCTTTTGGCTATGAAATTCTTGAAAGCTTATGTCTGTCTAGGTGTTCCTTTGTCACCGTTGCTTGGTATTAGCATGTTGGCTACGCCTGCATATGCTCAGTTTTCACCCAGGTATTTATCTTGCTCAAATCATTTAACGTCTCACATCAATTCAAGTTCTGAGTTTTCAAGTGCTGTTCAAGGAAACCTCACAGGAGTTGGTCCCATCGGGAACAATACACTGGGAACGTTGGGTTTGATTCAAGGTTGTGTTGATGGATACAGAACTGCTATACGCATGAACAAAGCCATGTGCCCAGAAGCATCTAGCTTTATGCAGCAAGTCATTAGAGTTCGCTCCAGTTTTCCACCTGGTAGTGGTCTCTCTACGCCAGGATTTGGAGATGACATTGTAAGGTCCTGCAATTCGCCAGAGCTTGCTGCTACACCTGCTATTGCAGCTCCAATTCCACCTGTTATGGTGCTCCCCAACATTACAACCCCCACTTCAGAGCTAGAACCTACAGTATCTGTTACTGAAGATATAGCATCAGCTTCTACGGAGCGAGAGAATGAAGATTTAGATACAACAAGAACTATCAGCGCCCGCTCAAGGATTGATTTGGATACTCCAAATAAAATATCTAGCTCTGATTTTAATTCTGCGGCTTGGGTTAATAGTGGGGTTTTTTATACAGCTTCTAATCCGTCTCGCCTCTCCTCAACCGTTAAGTTTCCAGTTTCAAAGGGAATGTCGGCTGCTGTTAAAACTAATGGTGGAGTACTAAATGTTCGTTCTAATGGAGGGTTGAATAACCCGGTAATTGATACACTCCAAAATTTCACTTCAGTAAGACTGTCTGGCCTAGAAAACGACGGATGGGTTCAGTTGAATAGCTCTGGATGGGTGCATAGTGACTACATCACTCCATAAATCACTATGGAATTCTCAAACTCAGTGGTAAATATCGCATGAGCGCTGACTGAATTTCTAACAGCCCCGTAGAGTAATGTGGGAGCTGTTAGAAATTCAGTTGTGAGAAGGCTATAGTCTGTAAAGTTCGTTTAATTCTGAGATCAAGGTAAGTTGCCTTGGAAAGTGAAGAAACTGGGGACATTCCCCATACTTCGCTGATAAGGCTTGGATTTCAGAGTTCTTGTTTGATGTCCATGCTATTTCAGTTGTTATGGTTGGTGCATCAAGTGAAAACATACAATATTCTCTGTACACGCACGTTATTACTCTGTCTTCTGGCGGTTCAATCTTTGTTGTTCCTTCGTAGTCTTCTTTGTTTGTGCCAGCTATCCACCCTTTCGGCGTGAGATGAAACTCGGTCCATTCGTTACTTGCTGCCATAGTATTTATCTACTCACCTAATCTTAAGATACTGAATTGTCTGAGTATCTTTTATTGATAGAAAGAATAATTTATCTCGCAATGGGGGGTTTTCCATGACTTTGAAATAGTAAATTAAGTGCTTCTGTCAATAAGCTTTGATTTGTTCGGTCTGTTTCTGCTGCTAATATTTTGAGCTGCCTTGCTGTCTCAGGGGTGAAATGTCCCCCGATAGCTTTGGTTCCTTTCCTAGAGGGAGCTTGAACAGATTTTGATTTACGCAATGTGACTTGTTGCTCCGCTTCTGGTTTTTCTATCTGAAGCTTTGCCGCCATGCTGCTAGCCAATGATTTCTTTGCCATGCTGTCTAAGTGTCTACATGTCTACTTGTTTAAATGTCCACTTGCAAAGCTGTTTCAGCTCTAAAGCTGCTTTACCTTTGGGTTCATATTCAGCCACGCCCTGCCCCTCATTGAAGCTATGAACCCATGCAACCCTATGACGCAACGGAACAGGGGCTAACTCTAGTCCATAGCCTTTAACAGCTAACTCAGCATCCTGAGCAAGACTAGGAGACTGTGCCATATTCACCACAATCCCCGCAGGCTTTTGAGCAATGCGAACAAGCTCAACAGTTTGAGAGATCGCCCTCAAGTCGATAATGCTGGGCTTAGCTGGAATCAGAATAAAGTCTGCGGCTCTGGCTGCTGCCATCGCTGACGCTTCAGAGTGGGGGGCAGTATCAATAACTGCTAGGTCTGCTCCTGACTTTTCAGCAGTGGCTAAGGTTTTCTCTAAACGATTAGGGACAATGCTGAACACTGCGGGGTCTTCAGCTTCTCGACTATCTCCCCAATCCGCAGCAGATGCTTGAGGGTCTATATCGAGCAATGCAACAGCTTTACCGTCTAAAACTGCTGAGACACTGAGGTTTACAGCCAGAGAGCTTTTGCCCGCTCCCCCCTTTCGACTTAGTATCGCCAGTGTCTTCATCTCGGCTTGTCTGGTCTTCTAAGTGTATACATGTCTAAAATTTGAATTTTCAACATGCAGAGCATTCAACTACTAGAAGTGTCTAAGGTCAAGTGCTAGACGTTCTTTTCCTAGATCGAGATGTACGCCTCTTTTTGACTGACAGCGACTTAGTCTGACGAGGCTTGCGGTCTCCCTCGTCTGATTCTTGAGCTAAGCCGCTACGGGCTTTTCCAGCAGCGCTGCTAGCTCTGCAACATCACGGCCCTTGTTTTGGTGGAAACCCAGGCCCTGGGATTCGTTATAGCTAGCAATCTCAGCGTTACCTTTCAAAAACTCTGAGACCAAAGTAGGCCGCGTTCCCCCTAGCTTTCGCAATACAGAGCTATTGATTGCCCACTTCTCAGCCTGTGGCAGCTCTGCATTGATGGCTTTAATGCTCGCTACGGTCTTTTCAAGCTTGGCAAAGCTGGCACCTTTTGAGCGTTTGCCTTGCAGTTGCTCAAAGCTCAGCTCTGCCAACTCTGCGGGAATGATTGCGGGAGCTATTGTGGCTTTTGGTTCTAGCTGAGTTTTCGCTATAGCGTCAAGCTGGCTCAACAGTTCTGTTCTGATTGCTTCATTACTCAAATCCCATAGAGGATAAGCCCAGGTTTGCACCCCTTGAGCCTTACCCCATGCTGAAATCGCGCTGCGATGAATTTCAGCATACTGCTGAAGCTTGCGAGGAGTTTTCTCACGGTAATAGCGCAAGCTCTTTTCAACCCGCTCAATTACTCCAGGGAGCGTAGTTATCTGGCTTAGCTCTGCCAGAAAGTAAGCAACGGATTTCCTGCGAGACTTAGGGCAATCATCAGGAACGTACTGCTCAAACTCATCAATCTTGATTGCTTCTGTTACCTTCGTCATGTACCTAACTTGTTTCTTTGTATTGAAACAAGTATAGCAAGCTAATTCTAGTTAACGCAACATGTTTCGATAGCCTATTTAGACAGAACTGCGATCGCCATCTTTCGCAGTTCCTCTGTTGTAGGCGGTTCTGGCATTTCCCCGGCTGGCACAACTTCCCAGCCTTCAGTGATTTCAAAGTCAGCTTGATAGGCTGCGGGGGTAGATGTGTCGGCCCCTAAAATATCGCTGCGACCGTGCCCCAAAATGCAGGCAATATAAGCGGTTTCCTGTTGTGGATTAGCTGATTGTGCCCGATGGTTAGCGTAGGCAGTTTTGGCATATACAGCCCGCAGCCCCTTGCAGGTCAATGCTTTACGGTCTGCGTAGCCCCATAGAATCCGCTGCTGAGCGAGTTCCTTGCTGAGATTGCCTGAGTGCAACCTGTGAGCCATTGCAGGATCGTCTGACTGCTTTCCTGTCGCAGTCAGCCATTTATAGGCCGCAGCCACTTGAGCGGCTGGGAATAGTGATGGAATTTCATAGCTCGGATGAGCATCAAAGAAATTCTCAGCCTTTCCCTTTGCTTTGAGCTGGCCTGTAAAGTTCAGCGCATAGTCTCCAGTGACTTCAAGTTTAGTGTCTGAGCAAAGCAGCTCTGCGGGGCGTCTACCGGTTGCAATGAGCAGGGCGATCGCAACTGGCTTCCATTGACGAGAGCTACGATCTTCAATCGTCTCTAGAACTTCAGCAGCCCATTTGTGAAGGGGGGCAAAATCGAAGGCTCTACCAGACGCTTTCTGACGCTCTGCGAGGCTGTGAGAGCCAGTGACTTTCTTGATTCGCGTATCCTCTGCAAGTGCTACAGTTACATGCTTTTCGAGAAGCTGTAAACAGGACTTGAGAGCCTTTTGATAGATGCTCCCCTCCATCGCCTCAACGCTATCTCTAAGACCGTTCATAATGTGAGTGCGGGTCCGTAGCTTATGAGCAACAGTTGCTTTCCCCTCATGCCCTGGGAGTTGGTTTAGATAGCTAGTGATTTGCGCTCCGATTGCTGGAACAGCGCTAAATATCTCAGGTGCAAATTCCTTACCATCCCAATGCTGAATTGCTACGTCTTCAAGCTGTTTCGCCACGCGCTCGACAAAATCGCCTGTATCCTCGCTTACGGTCTCTCGCAGTGTTTCAGCCGTAGCAGTTGCCTCAATATCTTGTGCTTGGACTCCCAGCGCTGCAAGCTGTCGTTCCGCTGTGGTCGCTTCAATCAGAGCGCTCACAATTTCAGCTTTCTTGAGGCGGCTATAGCCATGAACCACGCCACGGCATAAGTTTTTCAGCTCTCCTACTGTGAGGTCTTCTAGGTCTGCCTGACTTAGCGCTGCAATTTTGTTCCGCTGCTCTACGCTCATGCTCTGCTATACCTGTTTCGCTGTTGAAACAAGTATAGCAATTAATACTGCACTTTGCATACTGCACTTTAGTTGTAATTTTGTGGGAATCATAGAGCTATGAATTATAAAAATCACTACTTACCCGATTCCCCCCCGTGGCTGGCTTGGTTCGTTACTGGTCTACCTTGTGCTGGTCGGAATTGTCGAAGGGAATTGAGTATATGAACAGAGGCCCCGCTCAAGTTGAGCAGAGCCTCTATCCGGTTAGCGAGCGGTGAATGACTTGCAATCTCACACTCGATTAAGTTCTGTCAATCTTTTCTAAAGTTCCTATGGGCATATTGATGTATCCCATACCTTTTTCAGTTCTCAAAGTGACGCAGCGCCCAGTGTAATGCTCGCGAATTGTACCTCCATTTTCATCACGACCTATTAAAATTTCGTTCAGTTCAATGAAAATTGAAGACATATAGCTTTGAGCTATTTGATATCTGATTGTCATCTCATCCAAAACAACTATAAGGGCTTCTTCTCGGGCTAATAGACCACGGTATTCACTTCTACTTAAGTAAATTTTGCCCTTTCTGCTCTTGATGCAGAGGTTTCTTTTCATTGACTATCAATCTTACTTACCTAACTAACAATCCCTTTCTGTAGCTATTTCTAACGAGTGAATGATTTGCGGTGGCACTCACCATTATCACAGTGCCACCGCTTCCCCTGACGCCCCTTACAGCGGTTGCTGACCGTACCACAACAGTCTGGACAGGTTGGGGCACTGTCCAGCTTTTTGGCTACCCCTATAGCTGAGATGGTTTCCTGCTTTTTTCCAATACTGGGAAATTACATAGAGGCTCTGCTCAAATTGAGCAAGGCCCCTATCCGGCTAACAAGCTGTGAACGACTTGCGATCTCACTCTGGATTGTCGCGGTTCTAACACATGCTTTACGTACTCATCTTTTATGTGAGGGATTATCAACCTTAACTTAGCGACAGCTCAGAGCTGATTTGTGAAGTACCTCAAAGCCTTATGCAGCGGGGATTTCAAAAATGCGCTCAAATGCCTGAAGCAATTCCACCAAAACACCACACAGCGGGGATTCTGGAGCCATCTTAAGGTCTTCTTTAGAAATCAGCTCTCATATATTGGTTCATCCACGTAACTAGGGTACTCGTAGTCATCGTCATCTTCGCTTTCTACCTCTTCAACATTCATAGCTGGACTATATGCCTGTTGCCCACCTATTAAAATGCCAATTGAAACCAATAAATTTGGGTGCAAACCAAGTGCATCTATCTCTCGTGCAACTTGCACCAACTCGCTGAAAGCTTCTTTGTCACTGCGATCACCTTTAATGCTTTCCCAGTCGTCGGGAGCATCTATTCTAATTTGCTTGCGTCTAATCATAACTACGTGCTCCTTAGTTTTTAGTAGTTGCCTAGCAGATTCGTTAGGTTGAACCACAACTAAAGTGAATATAGCCGTAAACTGACACAAAAACGACAAAATTGTGTCAGTTTACGGCTGCTTCATAATTTTTGGCTTTATTTTGTGTCAATCAGTGTCACAAAATAAGCTGGCCGTGAATAAGTTGAGATCACGTTTTGGGTTATAGCTTGCTCAGGGGGAATCCTAAAGATTGATAGCTCTACTTTTAAAGATGAAACAGATATTTTCTTTTTCTCTACTCACATCCTTATTTCTTACTTCTCTTGTTTCTCCAGCACTGGCAGGTGAAGGAGATTACACGCTTAGCAAACGCAGAGGAGATGCAATTATTTACTGGGATGTGATTGACCCTGATCCTGCTGGGCTCAACTGTCGTATGCCCAGAGATTTACATGGTGCTGACCTAGAAGCTGTTATGGGACCAATCATGTCTGGGGGAGAGTATGACGGTGGATATATCCGGGTTTCTGAATGGTGGCCCCCTGTAACCCAAATAAAGCTAGGTACGAGAGTTAGGGCTGCCGTTGGCAACCTACAAATTCAAGAGGTTGTGAAAGACTACAGATATAAGCCTTGGTTGGGCATTAAGACGGATAAGGGAGATTGCTTTGTTAGAGCCCACAATACTCTCATTCGTCCTTCTGCCAATCAGCCACCGAAATACTAAAACCACTGAAAGCTTGTAAATCCGTCCATTGGTCAATATGACCAATGGACGAACAGATTGTTCTAAGTAGCGATCGCCATCGGCTTTTTCTCTGGCATTCCATAGCCGTCTAGATGCTCCAGGGCTGCTGAGCTTTGGCATTCCAAATTTAGATGCTCAATTTCCATTGCTGTGACTGGCTCTAAGGGAAGGCTTAAGCCATCACGTAAAGCCACTCTCCCAAGCTTGGTATCCTCCAAGGTCTTGAGGCTGATTGACTTTATGTACGATGCCTCACTCTCCCCCAGCTCTGCGCCACCTTTGAGGAGTTGAGCAATTCGAGCTGACTGAAGCAAGTCCAGGTGAATCGCAATTCTAGCGAGTGCATCAGCTTTATGGTCTGGGCTGGCTGCTCTATGGAGCTGATGATTTAGAAAAAATTCATTCATGACTTATTGCTTTATTTGAAGATGAATCAAAGCGAATGATGGCGCGGTGTTCTGCTGTTGCAGGTGACAAAACGTATCCCCCGCTGGGATTGAGTTTTTGCATCTGCTTTAACCCTGCTTCTGCGTCAGAATCAGAGTCAAAGCTGACAAACATTCCTCCATCAGGGTGAGGCCCCATGGCTGCATAGGGGAGAGGTTCAGGACAAGGACTGGGCTCGCTTCTGTCAATTTCGTCTAGAAATTCTTTCTGTAGTTGCCCTACAGCGGCTGAGAGCAGCAACAGCCTTTCAAGTCCGTGTTGCTGTTTCCATTGCTCTACAAGCTGTTCTAACTCCGGGCTCAGTTTCGATGGACTCATGATTTTGCAGTAAATGATTTACGAGTACATTTTGAATTGTCGCAATGCCAGCGCTTGCCCTGACGCCCTTTCCTGCGACTGCTCACAGTATGACAATCAGGACAGTACGGAGCAGAATCCAGCTTTTCAGCTACTCCTATAGCTGAGATGGTTTCCTGTTTTTTCCCAAATACTGGAAAATCGCCCAGCACAACGCTTGCAGCTTGGATAGCTTTGGAGCAAGGTTGCATCTGTCCAAGCCGTTGGATTCCAGAATCCAGCAAATTGGAGCGGTGAACATAGCCGGAATCAAATGGGGGGATTAGATACCATTCTGGCTTTCTGCCATCAACTGAGAGTAGGCAAAAGCGATAGGCATAAGGTGCTTTAGGGTCAATGCCCTCAGCTTCATTCCTGCTCTGGCAATAGTCCTCAATCTCTGCATACTGGGTTTTAAGCTCAGCCTTGCGAGCATCTAACCGGGGAGACTTTTGGATCGCATGTATGGCAGCTCCCCCGATGTAGATAGCACTGAAGTTATCCACGTCATCCCATTGCAATCCCTTGCGGCCTACGGTGCTGCTCTGCCCCATGATGATGCCCGTCTCATTCCCAGCATGGCGGATTTCCTTGCAGGCTTTAAGCAGTGCCTTCTTAGCTGCTGCTCCCTCATGCTCTAGCGCTAAGATACCGTCGATTTCATCGAATAGATGAACGGTGGAATACTCTAAAAACTTGCTCTGCTCCAAGCGCTTAGACATTGTTATCAGTGACTCAGCAGCCCCCGTTGCTGAAGTTGATGCTTTCATCAATCCCCAGCGGTCCTCAGCGCTACCATGCTGAGGATCGTGCAGGCGGATGACAGTGGGTTGAGTCGCTGCAATGATGTCCAGAATTTTGCGAGCCAGTGAAGACTTACCCGACCCAGTAGCCCCCATTAGATAAGCCATGGGTTTCGAGCTGAGCAGTTTAACCAGCTTGGTAAATTCAGCCTCTCCCTTGCAGTAGCGCGGGGGAGTATTCGCGCTGGGTTTGGGCTGGAGCTGTACAGAGCATTCAATTAACCCTGTATCCCCTCGCTTGAACTGAATAGGAGCTAGAGAAGCTGTGAGGTTTTGCAGGCTTTCAGAATGGCCGTTTAAGGCGTCTAGAGCTGCATTACCGACGTTATGTAAGGCAATCATGGCTTTGTAGCCTTGAGGGCGAATATAGCCCCGATGCAGCATCATCCCTTCCCGTGCCATTGCGGTAATGATCGCATTGCCACATTGCTGATAAGGACCGATCGCAGGTTCCCAAAGAATGGGTGCCTTAGTTCGCTGTTGCTCCCGTGCCAGCTCCAGCCGTAACCGCTCCACTTCTCCAATGAGATTAGCGATTTGCTGCTCTGCATCAGTGGCAACAGCAGTCCAGGTTTCCTCTAGCTCCTGTCGCTGTTCGTCCAGGTCGCTCACTGTGGCCAGAGTTTCTGTGAGCTGCTGTTTTACAGTGCTGCGTTGCTGCTCCCGTAGTTGCATCAGTTCTCGACGTTCTCCCACATTGAGCGAATTCCTAAACCTGACTTTGAAGGCTGACAACTCCCCTGCAATCTGTTCGCCTACATCCACACAATCCATCAATACAGAGCGCATAGACTCATGGGGTAGCCAATCTAAAGAGCGAATCCACCGCAACCAGTCTCCCTGTAATTTGCTGGAAAGGTCATGCTGAAGCTTTCGGAGTGCATCATCATTCCGATCCCGTGTCTTGTTTAGCTCTGCGGTAATGGCGTGTTGTAGTTCAGCCGTTGAGCGTCGCACCGCTGCGAACAATCGAGCCCGATAGACCCTGACAAATTGCCCTTGAATCGCTTGCCGATAATCTGCTGAATCTATAACTGAGGGGGATTCACTAGGAGCGGTTTGGACTCCCTTATTTTTTACTGTCCAGCGCTGGATTTTATGCAATCGTTCTAATTCCAGCTCCAGCATTGCAATGGTTTCTTGTCCGCTGGAGAGCTGGACAGCTTGGGCCTGCACTTTAGTTTCCAACTCTCCCCGCAGTTTGTTGGAGAGAAAAGCAGCCTGCTTTTGGGCTTCAAGGGAGCGCTTACGCTGTTGCTCCCAGTATCCCAAGGCTTCAGCTTCATCCCCTTCACTGACTAGCTCACCGGCAAAGCCCGCGCCAATGGCACCGCAGAGCAGTCCATAGGCGATCATCTGCATCACTCGATTGTCACTACCAACGCCCAAGCATCCCCCCATGGTGAGAGCAAGGGCAAGGCACCGCGAAACCATTCGACTCTTAAAACTTGGGCGTTGTTGCGACTGCATTAGATTTCCTCGCCCCCTTCAAGCTGCCGTAGCTGTTCCTGCAATCGCTGCTGTACAGATTCGATTGCAGTTTTCAAGCTGGCGTTTTTGGATTCCAGCAAATCAGTCTTGAGCTGCTGCTGAGTCTGGATGAGTGGCGTAGCAGCCTGAGTACCTTGTAATTCAATCTGCTTTTGGTTCAATACTTCGGAGCGCTGGGCAAGTTTCACCTGGGCAATTTCCAGGTCTACCGCTGCGGACTGGTAGCCAACTCCAGCCGCATCCACCTTGAGCCCTTCAGTGGCATAGTGAATTGCTCCAGCTTCAACTTGTCGTTGAGCCTTGGCCAATGACAGAGCATCTTTTTGCAGGTCCACATTGGCGCTCATGATGCGTAGCGTTTGGCGTTGCTGCTCTACCTGCTCCACAGCTTTATCAGCTTGAGCTTTGGGCGTTGCAGCGAGACCACTGGAGACAGAATCCAGCTTGGACGGAAGCATGGAATTAGGCTCTGCTTGAGTGATGTTTAGCCCATGGGCTACGTCTCCCCCCATCGCTCGCTGAACAAGGTTGGAACGAATTGGAATGGACTTGCTGGACTTGGCTGGAGCAGTGGATTTTGTTGGAGTTTTGCGGGTGGATTTTCGAGCTGCTTTTTTAGCTGCTGTTGCAACTGCGTTAGCGGTCGCTAATACCGGGTCTACTTTCTTGGCCATGGGGTTAACTCAAAATTGCGATAGATAACAGAGTGATCGCCAATGCAGCCCCCAGAGTGAGCCGGGAGCTATTGGCAGCGGTTACTTTTTTGCTGGAGCTGGAGCGGTCTCTGTAGGAGCTGGAGCTGGAACGTTTTGGCCAATACCTAATTGATTGAGCTGCTGTTGCTCCAGCTTGGCCATTGCAGCCTCATAAGCTTTATCGCCTAGGCTGAAGTCTTCGATAGCATCAGCCGTTGCCTGCTCAATGATGGCCTTACGTCGTAACGCTCTACGAAGGTTTCGATTACCGCTCACAATCTGGGCAGTGTGGGCGATCTCAAGCTGTGCCCGGTCAATGACTGCGGAATGGTCAGGCAGCACTATTTCCAGCTCTGCAACTTCAGGCACTAGCTCAGCTTCTACCAATGGCGCTGGGTTGTAGCGGGCGATTGCACTAGGCAACCCAGTGGGCGGCTCACTAGGCGCACTAGGCGATGCACTAGGCGGTAAATGAGGGGTTAGCAAATCTTGGTCTGTGATTTGCCAAACACCGCCTACCTGTTCTGTGATGGCTATTCCTGGATTAGCTTTCTCTGCTTTGCGTTTGATGCGCTTGAACTGGTCAGCACTGAGATTATGCTCAGCGCGAAATTCTGCGGGAGTAAGTTGCATAATTCTTGCCCTAGCAACTGCCAGGGCCTGTAAAGTTATTCGATTCGGTCGGAAGTCTTAGAGCCAGCCCATTGCTTTAGCACCCACAGTCAGCAGCACAGCGGCGGCAGTTGCGTGGCCTGGGTCTATGCGCTTGGGCGTTTTGCTCAGCGATTCTTCAAGCCCTTCAAGGTCATTCACTACATCAATGGGAAATGCAGCAGCGGCGGTATCAGCCCCCGCTTCTGTCAAAGCATCTGTGTAGCGGTCTAGCTCGATTTGTAGCTGTGCTTTGGTGCCTTTCAGTCGGTTGGAAGGTACGCCGATAACAGAAGCTTCAGCCGCAATCGCGGCTTTATTCTTTCGAGAGGTCATAATTACTACGGTCCATGTAGCTGGTTTACGTGGTCCCTGGCCTGCAATGGATGAGGGAGAGGCCCTAATCTCTCCCTGCATCCGGGCTGGAATTGCAGCGGTGTTAAATGCTGCCGAGATATTTATAGCATTAATTTGGGGAAGTGAGTAAAATGCGCGAAAAGCACAAATGACTAAAGCCGTGATAGATTAGCAGTATCAGTATCGGCTGAAATAAATAGATGGCAAAAAAGACAGGACAACGTGCCAGCGTAAGTTTGGACGACTTAGGCTTGCCAGAAGATGAACTGCGAAAACTTTTGGGAGTCACAGATGACGACACATGGGAGGCTATGAGCAATGCTCAAAAGCTGCTCATACTTGCCAAGCGTGGCATTAAAGCAACTCAGAAAAGTCTGAAGAAAGATAGCGAGGGCTGAATATGCCCATGGATGATGAGACGAGGGCGGAGCTACAACAGCTTGCA
>JAOXNJ010138864.1:0-11077 GCA_028566655.1 Metis holothuriae
CATACGGACATTCTGGAAAAGACGAATACGATCGGCCTTCCATAATTTCGTTGGAAGATATTTTGAGTCGACCTTATCGTCTTTCATGAAATTCATGGTTGATATGTAACTCGAAGATGACAGTTGTTTAAACGTCAACTCTTGTCTGTCTTCTTCTTGGTTATAAAATCAATGTTTAAATAGTATAACATATGCAAAAATGAGTTGTTATTTTAAACCAAATTCTAATTTTTTGGATGGACTGCCAGGTAGTTTTGCTATATCTGCCCTGATGAAATCTGGTTCCTTTCTTGCTTCTAATATAACTGACTTCAAGTAGTCCTCTGCTGTTTGCACTCCCGCGTTGGGATCGAATTCTTCAAGTTCCTTTTCTTCAAATTTGAAGAATGGAATTTGACCTGGAATCGAGTCAGGTTTATCTGCCGGCGTTTCACCGCTGTTCAACTTTATTTTTTCAGACATTCTAGGCAACAGAGCAAATCAGTAAATTAATGAGGTAAAGCATATTTAGGCAGCGCTTTCTACTTGTGAAGCAGCCTCTCTTAGTTTTCGTTCTTTTATATGAGCTTCTCGCGATGCTTTGCCGTATATTCGGTGACCAACGCAATCTGTATCGTCATAATCTAAAAAGGCGATGAAAATACGCTCGGGTGATCATCGCTTGCCTAATCGTTTCCTGCAGCAGGCTTTGCAAAATAGAAACGCGCATTTCAAACCGCGCGGATTTCCAGGGCACTTGATACACATTTCGTATTTTGGTCGCACTCCCTAAATAGCGATTATTTTTAATTTGAAAACAATCAACGACCTCTTTTGCCATTTTCTCTTGATACTTTGCTTTTTTCTGCTCTTTATGTTTCTGTCTTTTCAAGTTTTCCTCGATCATTCCCGAGTTTCTCTTTCTGGAGTTGTTCTCTGTTGTTTCTGAAGGTCTTGGTCGAACATAAGGCTTACACCTCCAATAGGGTAGCTTTAGCAGATCGTCCATGATTTTCGGCGATGTGTATTCATTTGTTTCATCTAGCTTCTCAAGTCTCTTCTTCGCTTCTTCTGCTACGCATCCGATTTCATCAAAGTCATTAGCTTGTGCTAACATATCTCTCATATCTCGATGCTCTTCTTGCTGAAAAACATGGTGTAGAATTTTGAAAACATGTCCTCTTATACACGACAGCGTTGGTCTCTTCAGATTTCTAGCAATTTCAATGTACTCAGTTGCCATCTTCCAAGCTGGAGGAGAAATACCAGAAAACAACGCGGGATTATACAGATTCCCCTCTGCAGTCATTATTCCGTCCACTCCTGTTTGCTCCATGCAGTCAATCGCGTGCTGCAGACACTGTATATTCCCATTCGCAACAACGGGCACTCTCAGAGCTTCTTTTACTTTTTTGATAATCTGCCAGTCTGCCAAGCCAGTATTTGGTCCTCGTTGATCGCGAGTCCGCCCGTGAATTGTTAGCAAACTGACACCAGCGTTTTCAAGCATTTTAGCATATCTTTTTGAAGATCAAAATTGAAAACTTCAGGCTTTGTTTATTAAAATTTCTATTAACGATTTTGAACTGTTCCTAAGAGTGATAGATTCATCCTCAAATTTTCTTATTTTCGCTGTGATTCTCACTTTCGCGATTTTCCGGGCCTATAAACTCCGGCTTATCAAAGCTCAAGCGTTAAATCTTAATAAGCAAGACTTACCTCTTCGATCATCTTTCTAATATTCGACCAGTCTTCCATCATGTGCGCTCCGTAATGGCCGCGTTTGGCGATCATTTGTGGACAGCCGAGATTCAGGTCGACTGCGTCGCACCGATCTTCGACCATTTTCGCTGCCGTACTGTAATTGATTAAGTTTTATGAAATAATTAAGAAACAACCTAAAAGCGTTGATGTCATTCGCGCAAAACTGGACGAACAAAGGTCTATCGAATTCTGAAGAGCCCTGCTCAAGATCTCCTGTGTCGGGAAAGTTCTCACGGCGATAAGTGGCGTCCTTTATGTAATTAGCAGCGTGAAACATCGGCGTGTAACAAAGTTCAGCGCTATAACGACGACTTAGAACTCGCCACGGCAGCTCTGAAGCGTCTACCATTGGTGCGACAACAAACTGAATTATACTAGTTGATTTTTATTATCTACAAAAAGTACCTTTGGAGATTTGAGAACATCCCTGAACCAGCTCCATGAATCTCTTATATGCTCTTCCATATCAAAATTAGGAGGTCCTTCTGAGCTTTCCCAGTCTGCTTGAAAACTCTCATACTTATCCATTCTTCAATTAAGAGAGTCAGAAAAGATCAAGAAAAACTTATATTAAACATGAACAGGCTGCTACGTGAGGTTGAACTTAAATCAAAAAACATTGAATATAATTTGGCTAGTAGTAAAGTATACAAAACGAATGCATTCTGCGTATTTCTAATCAGGCTTTGTTTTCATTAACGGAATTTGGAGTTTTAATCAGACTCGGAATCATCAGAGTCCATGACGCGTCGACGCTCGAACTTGACAGTTGTTTTTTGCTGGGTTGATGCAATCTGGTTGAGGATGTCGCCAAGTGATCTTTCGTTAAGTTTTGACTGGATCTTAAAAAGAAGGCTTAAAAATATGATAAATTTTCTGCTGTACCTTTCCAGAGCGAGCCATTTGCATAAGCATCGCCTCGGTCTGTTTCGCCTTCTGAGGATTGACAAGGGCGAGGTTATTTAGTCGAGCTCGAGCGGATTGATCCAGAATTTGGCCGAGCATAGAGTTAGTCATCTCCTCCATCTGCTGTCTTTGCTGCTGCTGCTGTTGTCCTCCCTTTTCAAGAACTTTACAAACGATATTTTTATCAAAATACTCACCTGAAGTTGCGCCATGCGCTGTTTTCGGAGTTCATCAAGAGCAGCGTCGTTTGACATATTTCAAATCAACTTCTAAATATTGTAAATCAGTTATATTCGAATATGATTAGGCTTCCTTTAGAAAAAATACTACTTTACTCGGAATACTACTTTAATATCACTCCTGGGCGATTCAGAGTAAAAAATATCATTAGCCAGTTATCAGTCGATAAAAATTAGTCTGCAGCAAATCGTTTTTTGCATATTCTTCTATGTTTCGCAAATGGTTTTCGAGTTGGGGAACTGTAATCACAATCAACACATTTAAAGTCTTCGTTCGGATGCGTTCTTGATGTGTGAGCTCCTAACAGACTCTTATTGTAAAATGTCTTGGAGCAAATGTCACAGACAAAGTTTTTAATCCCAAAATGAATGTTTAAATGATTGTGCAAGTCTTTCTTGCTTCCGCAACGAAACTGACAGTAGTTGCACGAAAAGCGCCTGTTTAAATGAACATCAATATGAGTTTTCAACATTGAAGGCCATTGAAACATCTTATCGCAAGTAGGATAGGGACAAGGATAAGCTGATTTTGCATTGATGCCTTTTCCAAAACCATGAAAAATTCCAGTATGATAGTTGAGATTTTTCTGAGAATAAGCAATAAATGAACAGTTAGATTTTTGACAAGGAAGATCGGCATATTTATGAGCTGTTATCATATGATTAGTAAGGCACCCGGTCGATTCTTTTATAGTAAATTTACACAATGTATCACTACAATGAATTTCTGTCTTCTCCTTTGACCCCCAGTGAAAGATGTCTCTATTTTCATAGAAAAAATCGAGGTGCTCTTCTGGTAGTCCAAATTTCTTGGCGATAATTAAAAATTTTTCAGGAATTTTTGGTGTTCTATCTTTTTCATCAGCTTCTTTGAGTCTATTCTTTCGTTCTTTTTGCTTGATTGTTGTTAGCTTTATTCTTTTTGGAGGTTTCTGTATCTTAAAACTCAGTGTCACAGGCTTCCGATCAGATATTTTAGTTGTTCCATCCTTTTGTTTCCGCCTCTCAATGCTTTGGACAAGTTCTTTCAGCGTTTGACGACGCCCCGTTTTTTTGAGATACTTTTGAAGAAATTCATCTATTTCCGCCATTTTAATTCTGAAGATCAGAAATCGGGTTAGAATAAATTAATCCATAAATTAGAATAATCTAGAGAGTGTAGTCAGAGATAAGTTTAGGATCAGAGTCGATATCTTCAACAGAGTATCGAATAAACAATGCTTGAGAAGCAACTTTAGCACGAATGTCACATTCTTCAACAGTGTGGTGGTATTCAACTGTGCCCCAAGTGTCTTTCTGGTACTCGTTTTCAAGCCGGCTGTAACTCTATTATTTTCAAGACACTTATTATATGCATCACCTGAGAAGGACTCCGTCTTCGACAGAAAGTTTTCGTTCAATGACCATTAAACATAGCATCATCGATTTTAAAGCAAGGCACATTTTATCAAGAGCAATTAAAACTCCAATATCATAACTATTCAAATGAGTTCGAAGATTTTCATAAGCATCTTCTGGCACTGTTGGGAGACGGAATCCTTTTGCGACTTCAAGCTAATCAATGCTCGCAATTCTAGCCATGATTTTTACCATTTTTCTTATCGAATTTTTAATTCAATTTTCTCAGAACATTTCCTTAGTTCTGAATCGCTCTTCAAACCAGTTTTGGACAGGCGTCCATTTTTCATCCTGCGACTCAACAAGACTAATCGACGGAGTGCCATCAAGTGAGTCTGTCTCGGTAAAAGGCGAGCGGAAGAGGCAAGTATCAGTTTGCAAATATTTTAACAAATCATCAATAAGTTCAGCTTTGTCAGTCGTTTCGCGCAACTCTGATTCCGCATAGCAAAGCTTTAATTTAAAGATAATGCAATAAACGCGCGTAAATACTTACTTGTGTCATGTAAAGTGAATGCTTCTTTATCTTGGCAAGATTCCGTTCCTCCTGGCCTGCCCATTCTAGGGCAACAATTTCTGCCAAATCGCGCGATTTTATCTTGAGAACTTTAGACGTTCTGGGCACTCGTAGTTTCCGCCCGTCAATCAAAACTAGAAGCTCCGTTACAATTCGCCACTTTACTCAGAGTTAATTTTGAAATCATAAGCTTTACTTATTAGAAAACAGTAGGTATTATCTAATTCGTATTATCATAATTCAAATAAAACTTTGGTATATTTTTGATGAACCTCAAGAGGTCTGTTTCACGATTTCAATCATTTAACACCTCTTAATCAGGAGAGGCTCTAATATATAAATGTACCTGCCTTCATATCCTTCATGATTTTCCGACAGCTGCACATTTTTAAAAGCCACATTTCTGACACTGCTCGTTCGCCACGCTCTAGTGAGGGACCTCAACATTCTGCAAGAAAGAACAACTCAGTTTTATTCCGGTTTGGTACACGTTACGCGTTAATGTATTCAGATCATTCTTATTCTTTCAGATAAATCAGCCTATACGGCAGATTTTGAGCGATAATATCAAGTCGTGGAGCATGTTACGATATTATGAACTTTCAAAAACATTCATTTGTTTCAAATTTAAACGTTCTTTTCTTATGAAAATAAGCTGCAACGTATGAGTCTGACGTGGATCTAGTTTGAGTAAAGCAGTTTGAGAAAATTTTCGAGATGTAGGATTAATTTAGAAATTCTAGTGTAGATGAGCTTCGTAAATTGAGTGCCGTTTGTCTTCCTAGAAGGCGTGGGAGAAGAGATATGAAACCTAAAAAAGTCAGATTTTGCTAAAAAAAGCTTGCCGAACCGATTCGCCGTTGTGAGTTCTCCGAATAGTTTCTGCCAAGATTCCAGATATATCGATAATCTTGACTTTGTTCGATTGCTTCATCGCCTTCTCTTGCGGCATCGAGTTTGTCACGGCGATAAATTTGATCTTCGAAGAGTTGATCTTGTCGATCGCGTCTCGAGAGAAGATTCCGTGAGTGACGATCGCGTACACTTCCGTTGCACCAGATTCGATCAGCTTATCTGCTGCCATTTTTAATGTTCCTATAACCGTTGGTTTTCTAGCATTGCGAGAATAAACGTACCACAAGTATCAGCCATATCGTCGAGGAGGATCGCAGGTCGTCCTTGGACATCGCCAACAAGGACCATATTTGCAACTTCATTCGCCTCAAAGGGAGTTCGAAATAGATGAGGAGTGCTTGGCCTACCTTCTTTCGTTCTTTATGAATCAAAGCAAAGTCTGTGTTGAGTTTATCAGCGAGAGAGGTAACCCGCTTGGCTCCACCAGCATCAGGTGAAACGATCACGCAGTTCTCGAACTGAGGCACGTTCTCTCTGATCCAGAGTTCGACACGTGGCTCGGCGTAGAGATTGTCAACAGGTAGATCGAAGAAACCCTGTAAATATGGGATAAGAAAACTGTACAAGGGGATGAGAAAAATTCAATACCTGAATTTGGGAGGCATGAAGATCCATGGTGATTATATGATCAGCACCACTCGTGGTAAGCTGATTGGCAACAAGCTTTGCCGTAATCGGGGCTCGCGATTTGTCCTTTTTGTCTTGTCTTGCATACGGGAAGTTAGGGATGAGTGCTGTAACGCGCTGTGCTGAGGCGATCTTGCACGCGTTGATCATGATTAACAGTTCCATCAGGTGGTCGTTTATCGACGCTTTCACGCCCCCGTTGCTTCCATCGCTGCAACATCCTGTCTACAAAAGCGACGTTCAATACTGTATTGGTCGGTCAAACGGTGTTAAAGTACCACAATCACTGTGGATCTACAGTTACCTGAACAATAAAGACATCCTCCCCTCGCACAGACTCTTGAATTTCCACATTAGTCTCTCCATTCGCGAACTTGGTGCACTTGGCTTTTGAAACTGGGATTTGAAGCCTTCTGCAGATCTCCTGAACGAGCTCTGGATGGGAGGAGCCGCCAAACACTTTAATGTTAGACATTCTAAAACCGAAAAGTTACGCAACAAAATACAAACTAATCAACAACCTCATCTTCGGCAAGAAAGGACTCGAATGAGGTAGAAAAAGGAGTTTTCGATATAGTCTCTACAGTAGGGTCGAGCGTTAGCGAGACACCACCGCGAAACCACGTGATTTTTTGTACAGTGGGGTTTTCGGGGGCGAGGATCACGATGCACCCCGCGTCCGCCCCCTCCGCCCACGCAAAAAGTGCCTGGGGGAAAATTATTCTTTTCCATTTTTATAAGTTTAATCTGATTTTACGATGTCAGCATGGCAAATTTTGACATCTTACGATGTCAAATATCAAATGTCGAAATGTCAAATATTGACATTTGATGGCATTTCATACGAGTTTATTGTATTTTTGCTTTTTCATCTCTTAAAACTGATTATACAATGTTTTTATGTCAAATTTTAACCTCTGATGATGTCAAATGTCGAAATGTCAAAAATGGAAATTTGATAAAATATCATAAGAATCTAGTCTTTTTTGCATATAATATGAAATAATATATATAAAATAATGTTCAACTAAATCCGCATCTTTGATGTCTGAATGTCAATGAGTCTGATTTCAAATGTTAATATTTGACAATTCAACATTTGACATTATCAGATGTTGACATTTGCCATTAAGACATCAAAGAAGCAGATTTAATTGAAAATAAGCAAAAAAGAATAGATTCTTATAATTTTTCATCAAATGTCCATATTTGACATTTTGACATTTGACGTTTGACATCATCAGATTTTGACATTAAAACATCGTATAATCAGTTTTTATAGATAAAAAAAACAAAAAAAGAATAAACTCGTATGAAATGTCATCAAATGTCAAAATAAGACATTTCGAAATTTGACATTTGACATCATGAGATGTCGAAATTTACTATTCTGAGATCATAAAATCGATTTTAAGTTATTTAAAACGGAATAAAATATTTCCCTCCTACGCACTTTTTGCGTGGGCGGAAGGGGCGGACGCGGGGTGCATCGTGATCCTCGCCTCCGAAAACCCCACTGTACAAAAAATCACATGGTTTCGCGGTGGTGTCTCGCTAACGCTCGACCCTACTCTACAGAAAGGAAAAAGATTGTGTTCTACCTGCGGCGACATACAAGAATGCGGTTCACCACCTCCGCCTTGACGTAATTGGTCACCCGAATTGGAATTGACCCTTCACTGAGGATGCTTTGCGCAATTCTCAGGCTACCGTGTTATCTCTTATTCGCCGCTGACCCTTCTAATCTGTCTTTACAAAAAAATTAGAATGAATAAAATTAGGCGTAGGTGTGGCATATTTTATGACGTAGCAACACCATTATTGCATAATTAATTATTCATAAAAGACACTGAAAGAATTTTGCAATAGGGGAGTTTATTGACATTCGTTTATGCATTCGGCTTATAGAATTTCTTCTTCTTTTTCTGTGGCTTCTCAGACTCGGATACCCCTCTCGATCTTTTCTCTTTTGCTTTCCATTCGCTTTTCTCTACCCATTCGCCCTGAAAGAAAATTGGAGTTTTAAAAGAAAGATTTTTAAGTTACCTTTTCCATTTTTTCCTTTTTAATTGCTTCGAATTTCGCTTTTCGAGCTTCGTCTCTTGCGATTTTATTTTGGAGTTGGGCTTCTTTTTGTTGCTTCTTTTGTGCGTTCTTATCTTCTTTCGACTTTTTCGCAAACCTTGCAAATGCATAATTCAGTGTTAATACCGTAAAATATACCTCGGATCAATCTTGGCAACAAACATGTCGACTTGAGTTCTGATCTTGCCAAATCCTTTCACCGATTTTAATTCTTCATTTTCCAGTACTTGGAGCACTTTGCTTCGGATCTCCTTGATTTCAACGAATTTTTCGGAGCGTTTATTCATAACTTTGAGGAGGTCTGCGACTAGATCGATCTGTCTTTCGACCTTAAAAAAGTAAATTTTTAATCAGAATATAGATACAAAACTACCTTGAGATCGTGCTTTGAGCCTTCTGATTTCGAAAAGATATCCGAGATCGTTTCTGTCACAGTTTCAAGGACCTCACCAGTCGCTTAAAATAGTCTATTAAAGACAATCGACAATAAAAGCTGTTTACCAGATGAATATGCTTTGATGACAAGCTCCACGGCAGAGGCTTTCTTGTAAACATTTGGAGCATCGGTGAAGTATTTCTTTGTTAGTGGGATCATCAATCGAATGAGTTCAGGGAATCGCTCGGTGACATCTTGGAGGAACTTGAGAGGCGTGTGCGTCGTCTTCTTCGCAAAGTGTCCGTCGATCATTGTCTGCAAGCATTTCGTCAGCTGCTCCTGGCAGGCATCGAATCGTTCACGAAGACATTTGAAAAGGAAGAAGGTGACGTTTTGCACGAGAGCCACGTACTCGATGCCGTTGTATGTTTGAATATCCGCGGCCAGTCGGTCCAGAACGTCAAGGGCAGCTTCTTGGTCGTAAGTTTTGCAGATTTTTCGCTTCGAGTTACAGAAATTAGATGTAAGAAGCTTGCTCGCTTTTTTTGAGATCTCCGATGGCGTTCGTGTCTTTGCGCAGTTGAGCAGTGGCGTCACGAAGACGAATGAGTTTTCAAGGCCGCTGTTTCGAGTCAGATACGCGTCGGCAAGGTCCATTACTCGCAGCGTAAAGTTACGTTTCTGGAGTTGGATCGCAGCAGCGTCACGCTTCTTTGAAGTCATTGATTTGAAGGCAGCACCAATTGCATCATCCATTGCCATCATTTGCTCGTCAGTCATCTCGTCGTCGTCTTCGGAGTCATCTTCAGACGCGGCGGCATCGCCCATAGCAGCTTTTAAACGAGATCTGAAGATGTTATAAACACGAATAAAACGTCAAGCGTACCTGAGATGATTAATATCGTCCTCTTCATCTTCGTCGACTTCGGATGCGGACGAAACACCTTCATCATCACTGTCCGACTCATCAACTTCGTCGCCATCTTCTTCTCCCTCACTTTCGCTATCTGACTCGTTTTCGACGGACTCACTTATTTTTTCCTGGCTACTTTCCTCGGACATGTCCTCAACTCCATCATCGTCTTCAGAATCCTCGTTGAGGTCTTCAACTTCAAGCGCACCTGATGATGGGTTAATAGCGTCTGCAATGAGCTGTAATGCGGCGAGACTGCAGTTGTTCATAAGCTGTCTGAAGCAGCCAAGAACCATAGTTCTGTTTTTGCCTGACTCAGACACGAGTAAACTCAAAAGAATCTCGACAATTGCCGATTCATCGACCTGATCGTTTTTAATCAGCTCCAGAAGATCGTTGAGCATAATGACGTTGTCTTCCCTATTGTCAGCGAAGATAGAAAGAGCGCACTCGCAGGTAAGAGAAGAAAGAACCTTGCTGTATTTGTGCTTCTTTATAACTGGTTTAAGTTCGATCATAGTTTTCCACGTGTCCTCAGTCGCCTCGGACAACTCTAAGTTTGTAGAGACTCCTTTTTGGTTCATGATCTGATCCATGAACTCAACAGCTTTCATCGACAAAGCAAAGTCCGCGCCAGCTATGACAGCATTTATCAAAACTTGTGTACTTTCTCGAAGCTCATCGGGGCTGAAAGCTTCTCTCGACTCCTTGAGTACAGCAATATCGCATTTTTTTGAAAGTTTGCCGACGGTGAAGAACGCGATGACAATCAAAGTGCGCACGACGTACCACAATGCATCTTTATCGGGAGATGATTTGATGAAGATGTTAAGGTTTTGCACGAGCCACTTGCGGGTGGCTGAGGGTGCTCCGATATTTATTTCGAACATATCGTCTTTTCCTTTATTGTAAGCGTTGACAAACCACTTCGCAAACCACATGTGGTTCTTCGGTGAAAGATTTTTGATCACGGCAGTGCAGAACTGCTTCGTGAGCGGAGTGAATTTGAGTAGACTCATGAAAATGACGCGTTGCTTTTCAATGTCTGAAGATTTCACGAGGGCTCCGATAGTAGTAACAAAAGCTTCGGCTTGATGAAACAGGAATCGTTCTGAGTGAATAAGAGAATTACGTGCAAGGCGGCAGGCTTCGCCGGAGAGGAGAGGAACCAGTTGATCATTCGATTTTGTTGAACTCACTGCATAGTTCAAAAGCTCCATCGTGACATACTTCTTTTCCCACGGCAGCTTTTGTGACTCCTTTTCGTAGTTCTCCCAGAAGTCGGCGAATACAGATGTGGAAAGAACCTCGTCGCAGATCAGCTTGATGATTGGGTGAGTCTTTGGATGTCTTGATGT
>JAOXNJ010138975.1:0-11073 GCA_028566655.1 Metis holothuriae
ACTTTTTTAGTCAGTGAGGAAGGATGGAAGGCAGCTCGGGCAGGTAAGGTTTCTCTCGCCTTGATCGGCAAGATTCTCATAAATTAAAAAATATCGGAAAAGCACCACGATTGCGGCGAGAGGCTACACATCGTAGCCGGTTATCTCGTGACCTTGCACATCAAGGATTTTCTCGTTGCTCTGACAAATATGAAGCTCTCTTTCTAAGTCTTCAGTAAGACTGGCGAATGTCTGACGCTCACGCGGATTACTGTACGACGGCCGCAAAATCGACAAGACAAACGCGATTTGAATTAATCTCGCTCATTTTTGAAGTTATAAATAATAATAAACAGCCGCTTTCCTTTTCCAGCAGTCGGCCATAATCTGATATATGCTGCGCGATGCGAATGGTGGATGAGCAAGGCGATTTCCATCTTCGAGAAAATCCTTTACCTACACGAATATATCAATCAATTCTCAAAAAAAAAAATAAAGACAGTCTCACCTCTTGTGCCGTCTTTGTCTGATAGGGCGCATTTCCTAAACTAAAGATTTCCCACATTGTGACTCCAAATGCCCAAACATCAGATTGTGTCGTGAATTTGTGTTCTTTGATGCTTTCTAGCGCCATCCACTTCCACGGTAACTTGCCACGAGAAGAGCGGTAATAGTTTTCTTCTTTTGAAAGACCGAAATCAGATATTTTCATTGTCAGGTCAGAAGAAACAAGAACATTTCGAGCGGCAAGATCTCGATGAACAAAGTTGTTCTCCGACAGAAAGCACATGCCAGCAGCAACCTAAACAATTCAAATCATTCATGCAGCAAACGAGAAAAATCACCTGAAAAGCAAACTTTATCAAGTCGCCGTCTGTCAGTCTGAGAGAAGATGCCTGAAAGGTTGTTTTGACTTTATTTGAAGACTTATTCAAATCAAACCTTTGCGCCATCTTCACGTCGTTCTCTGATGTCCTTCAAAACATTACGCAGAAACTTGAGCAGATCCCCATTCTAAAAATGCGTCACTTTTTGAAAATTGAAATGTGAAGCCTGACCTCGGCGTATTCAATAACGAGAAAAGGCCATTTGGTAGGCTCGGGCGTGTAACCGCAGCCAAGAAGTTGAATCACATATTGGTGGTAGTTTCTGTCCTGGTTTTGCTCGATAAAGCTCTGGCGGTACTCCGCAACCTATTTTTACGTGATTAGTTGATCAGAAATCGTTTTTTTTAATTATAAATTAAGTTATCACCTTCATCATAATTTTGAGTTCCTTGAACAAACTCTCATGCGCCATTTTCTGCTCTTCTGGATTCGCATTTTCAACTCGTCCAACTTTAAGCGCCACCCTCTGCTTCTCGTTGATTTCGCTTCTTATGACTGGAATATCATCAGTATTCACGATTGAGGTGTATACAACGCCAAAGCAACCGTTTCCGATTTCCATTTTGTTGCCACCAAGACGCTCGAATTGAATTAGATAATGTGCTGGTATATGGTTTTCAAAATCAGCCTGGTTTTGAGGCAGCAGAGGTTCTCCTTCCAAGCGCATTTTGAGGTTAAATTGACTTGGCTTCAGCCCTTCTGGCTTTAATATTTTCGACTTAAATAAATTACAAATTGGAGGACAGTCTCGAACTACCTTGAAAAGTGCTCCGACACCAAAAATTAAAAGAGAGCTAATTATTGTAGCGCCAATAATCCAAGATGTCTTTCCAAGATTTAAAATAGATATCTTCTTCTGAAAAATATCCATTTCGAAAATTGTATCTTCGATGCCAAGAGAGTTTTCAAGCGTACACGAATAAAGCTTGGGCCATTGCTCGTCGATAGAATTGATCATTAGACTTTCATACTGATTATGGTAAGAAAAAGAGATCGAATCTGCGAATCGAAGATCATTTATTGAAATCCAAGAGCCATCCACGAACACATTCCATTCGGCTTTCGGAAACGGGCCGCAACTTGGATAACGAACATTGCACACGAAAGTCACGGAGGAGCCGGCAGCAGCCGTGAAAAAGTTGGGCCTTCCACATTTCCCCGGATCCGGAAAATCGCGCTGACACTCTGTGTGAGATGCACATCCGTTTACGCATTCAATGTGGGCTCGAGGAGAAGAGCTCTCCTGTTCGATTTCCAGAACAACTTGAAAGTGGTCTTCCGCGCCGCAGCTTCGCTCGGCTTTGCAGAGAAATGTATCAGCAAAACCACCATCGAATGATGAAATAACTGGGTAACCATTTTTGAATGGTAATAAATTGCTTTCTTTTAGTTGAGTTCCATTTGAATACCAGAAAGAAAGTCTAATATCATCTTCAATCAACCATTTTTGGCAGAGCTCTGGAATGCCAAAATCAATACGTTCCCCACAATCGGGCTCGACGGTTTTCTTTCGTCGAATTTTCGAGTCTGATAGAAGCCTTGAGGGCGGAAGACAGTCCGGGAAGACAAAATGAATCAAGAAGAGAAGATTTCTCTTTCCCATTGCAAAATGATTTTTATATTCTTACAAATCTCGACAAGTTTAGACTGCAGAACGAGAACTTGTTCATTCTAGCTTGATATGGTGAGAATAAGTGCTTTTTTTGAAATAATTTACATTTATGGGAAATACGGAATAAGGAGATAATGCAGTGAAAGACTAGCAGCTTTTTGATTGTTGATTTTAATTATTGTTCAGACTTGGCGTTGGATTTCTTTTAGAAGTCCTTGGCGAACAAGTGGCTCGACATTCGCTCGTGGCTAGAATTTGTAGTCCATGAATGAAATAAGTAAACTTTAAATTTACCAGAAAGTAGCGGCTGTTCTTTTCCAGCGTGATTCTGTCACCATTTTCGAGCTCGACGTCTCCAACGTCTTCAACACATGTGACCTGAATTTTGATGATGGAAGAGAACTTAAGAATCTATATTACCTCGACATAGAGTGACTTGGGTGGTGTCTGAATCTGTGTAAAATCTAGGTCGCCAGAGCCTCTCATTAATTTCGCCAAAGCACGATTGTACTTGTGAGAGTAGGTTCTTTCTGAAGCCGACAAATTCGTGCGCAAATGATCTGGAATGACAGGACCTCCTTGCCAGCGAATCTCGCGGATCTTTTCCAGCCGCTTCATGTGATACGCAACAAGGCAGCGCTTGTTACGTTCGATTCCAGCAGCTCTGAGTAAAGTTTTTAAAATCACGCAGTAAAACGGGGAGCGATGCTTTGAGTTCTAGCTTGCTTTACCTGAGACAAACATTGGTGTACATGCTCCTTTCTTTTGGCGTGACATCGTTTAAATCAGCTGAATCTTGAATGAGCTGCGACATGGCAGTAGATGAAATATCTTCTCGATTTTTGTTCGACAGCGCTATGGACTCGTCGACGATTTCGCGGACTGAAGTATCATCGTATGCAGGCAGCGAGTCTTTGGCTCTTGCCAAGTCTCGTATTAGCTCGGCGGCGAGCTCTCCAGACATTCTGAGTTTCAAATGATTTTATTAGTTTGGCAGTTAAATGCTTCATTCTAGAACGGAAATAGCAGATATGAAGTTACATGTCCATCCACTTTGGCTTCTGAGGTGGAGGACCGCATGGGTGGAACATTTTCTTGAGCAGATTGAACTGAAGGAAGGGTCAGCGTGTGATAAAATTTGGATTGAATTACCTGAACTCGCGCTCGTGACTCGTTCTCGCAAATGGCAATGTGCGAAAGAAGGTCTCCGTGGCCGATGTAACTAGAGTTTTGACAAATTTCACATAAAGAATGATCATTCTCAAACCTTGCGTAGCTGTCTCGATGAGTGTGGACCATCCATTCCCACTTGGTCAGATCGGCGTGTCCAGTCCCATTGTACTTGGACTGGAGATGCTCCATTTGGGAGAAGATGTTGTAACGGTCACCCATCCTCGTAAATGCTTTTTCAATCTAAAAATAAGGACATTATTTTTACCAGATTTAGTAAATTCTGTCGAATTGAGTTTAGGCCCAATTCTCTTCCAAAATGAGTGAAAGGTTTCTAGATATAAACGCCATAAATATATTTTTCATTTCGAAAATTAAAATGGCGCGCCATTGGCCGCTTTCGGTGCGCTGCGCTAAAAAGCGAGCAAGAGTGGCTCGGTCCTCCAAATTTGGAATTTTAGATTGTTGATAAAAAAATGCTGCGAAGAACGTTTTCGCTTGCTTCTCGTCTCAGACTTTTCGCAGGCAAAGGTTGCCACGAATATTTGTTGCTTTACAAATTAACTGCTGACTAATTGAGATTTTCTGAGAGAAAAGAATACCTAACGCGCCAACCTTTTTAGAGAAAATGAAATATCCAACTTTCGAGAAGTTGCCTGACGTTGAGGATTTTCACGGCGAGAAGATTCCAGATCCGTACAAGTGGCTTGAAGAGCCGGAAAGCGAAAAAACAAAGGTTCAATTTTTAATATTTATTGAAAAATTTAACTTTTTAAGGACTTCGTTGCGAAGCAGAATGAAATATTCGATGAGTACCGTAAAACAATGCCGCACCGTGAGCAGCTTCTGTCAAAAATGCGGGAGCACTACAACTACCCGAAATACGGCTGCCCGAAGAAGCACGGAAATTACTACTACTACAGTCACAACCCGGGTCTTCTGAACCAAAGCATCATCTACCAGCTGGACTCGCTCGACGGCGAGAGAAGAGTTTTCATCGATCAGAACAAATTGTCCGAAGACGGAACAAGCGCAATCCGAATGGCCGGCTGGAACGACGACGGAACTGTTTACGCTTTCGGACAGTCCGACAAAGGCTCCGATTGGGTTACCATCAAGTTCAAAACTGCAGAAGGCGAGCTTTTAAAGGATGAAATCACAAAAGTCAGATACTCTTGTCTTGATTGGACTAAGGTATCTAACATATCCTATATGACATACGGCGTATGTTGCTATTTGAGTTGTTCACCCGTTTGAAATGACTAAAACTGAATAAGGATGGCTCTGGAATATTTTACAACGCGTATCCATCACAAGAAGGAGTAACAGACGGAACAGAAGTGACAGGAAACGAAAACCAGCTGCTTTTCTTCCACAAAATGGGAACACCGCAGTCGGAAGACATCCAGATCGCCGCTTTTCCAGAAGACCCGAAGCTCATGTCTGGCGCAGAAGTTTCCGACTGCGGAGAGTACCTGCTTCTAGGTATTCAGTAAGTCCGATTTCCAGAAAATTAATTGAAAACAGGAATTAGACGTGGCTGCGAGCCAACAAACAAGCTCTGGATTTACAAAATTCAAAACGGTGAAATTCCAAAAACAGAAAACGGCATTCTACCTTATGAAAAACTTATCGATACCTTTGATGCGAAATATGATTATCTGACGAATAACGGAACGGAGTTTTTCTTCATCACTACAAAAGATGCGCCGAGAAAGAAGGTCATTTCTATTGATATTGCCACCAAGGAAACAAAGGAGATTATTCCACAGCCAGAAACCGCTAAATTCGAATGTGTAGCACCTGTCAATCAAGGTATTTTATTAAAAGATATTTACAGCTTTAATTTTGGTCATTTCTTATTGACTTAAAATCCATCGAGAACCAGGAGTGTTTCTTCGATAAAACAGTGCTCAAAGAAAGGCGCATTTCAGCCTCGAATTTCAAAATTTGTAGACATAGATCGATAACGTCGGGCGAAAGCTGCGACGAGTATGGTAAGGGGAAAAAGAGCTGACGCTCTGTCGTTCCAGATTTGATGATTTCGTGCAGGTTTAACCGGCTGAACGGCATTTTGCCTGTAAATTGGGCTGAGCAGACTATTTCTGACCGGAAACACAAAATCTGTGTAATTTGGCTGAGTCCATGCCTGTTATCATTGTGTAAAGGACAATCCCACAGCTCCAGATATCTGAAAGCTTAGGATCGTACGGATACGTTGCGTGGAGAACCTCTGGTGCAGTGTAAGCTGTCGAGCCACAGAATGTTTCGCTCAGCTCGCCTTCCTGTATTTCCCTTGCAAAGCCAAAGTCTGCTATTTTCAATGAGCCATCGATTGCAATAAGTAGATTTTCACACTTTATATCTCTGTGAACTTTTTCAGAGTCAACAAATTTTTGTCTTTTGCGATTATTTAAAGATATTTCTGACCCTAGCTATTCCATGTTTGTGCATAGCGTGGAGTCCATTACAGAGATCGTAGAACAGTCTTCTTGAAAGGCTTTCCCTAAGCGCTCCTTTCAGCCGTAGGTACTGGAGCAGGTCGAATCTCCCGAGCTCGGAAATGATAAACGTCTTCTTTGAAATGCAGAAAATGTCGTCTATCCTCAGTAAATTTTTGTGGTCAATTTTTCGCGATAGATTGATTTCCCTCGGGAGAAAGCTAACTACGTATCCAGGTGGTGTTTTTTTCTCATCGACGACTTTAACGGCCACAGGATTGTTGTTGAGGTTTCCACGGAATACGGTGCTGTAGTTGCCATGACCAATTTCTGCTTCCAGACACAGCCCAAACGCATTGAGTTTTTTATTCTCCCGTTTTAGCGTGTAATTTTTTAGTTCTGCGCGAAAGCGCTCCAAGAAAGGCATCCTTATAAACTGATTTATTCAATGAAGAGCATTGATAATCATTTATCAATCGTTCTAGAAAGACATCCGTTTTATAAAGCTTTATAAAAAGTTATACTCTTTTGCAATAAATAATTTTAGACTACTTTATCGTCGAGCTTCTTGAAGATGTCAAGTCAGCTATGTACATCTACTCAATGAAAGGCGAAAAGCTTTGCAAAGTGCCAATCGACATCGGAACAGTTGGCGCAATCTCCTGCAAAAGAAAACATGCCGAGATCTTCTTTTCTTTTACTTCGTTCCTCAGCCCTGGGCAAATCTTTAAGTTGGATATTTCTGATCCAAAAAATGCGAAAACAGAGCTTTATCGTGAGACCGTTGTTCCTGGATTCAAATCTGGCGATTTCGTCACTGAGCAAGCTTTTTATACATCAAAAGATGGAACCAAGGTTCCCATGTTCATCGTCGCCAAGAAGGGTTTCGAAAAGAACGGCAAGAACCCTTGTCTGCTTTATGGATATGGCGGATTCGACATTTCAATCACGCCTTCTTTCAGGTAGCTTGGCAACCTCAAACCTGGTAGTCAGCCAGTTTCTAGCTCGATCCGCTTGCCGTGGCTGAACAACTTCAACGGGCTCTACTGCATCGCGAATATCCGCGGCGGAGGTGAGTATGGCGAGGAATGGCACTCTGCCGCAATCAAATCAAAGAAGCAGACATCTTATGACGACTTCCAGGCAGCTGCTGAGTACCTGAGCGAGCAGAAGTACTCCTCTTCGGAACACATCTGTATCATGGGCGGCTCCAACGGTGGCCTGCTCGTCGGCGCTTGTCTCAACCAGCGACCAGAGCTCTTCAGCGCCGGCGTAGCGGCTGTTGGCGTGATGGACTTGCTTCGTTTCCACAGATACACAATCGGGCACGCCTGGTGCTCGGACTTTGGTTGCTCTGACCAGAAGAGCGACTACGAGTATTTGAAAAAGCTTTCGCCGACTCACAACATTCCAAACACCGAACAGTTCCCAGCTGTCCTGGTCACAACTGCTGACCACGACGATCGAGTGGTGCCTCATCATTCTCTCAAGTACCTCGCAACTCTTCAAGAAACCTGCACCGATACTAACAGAGTTTTAATTGGTAGTTATGTTAGACAGATCTTAAATGATAATTTCTCATAGGTCGAATCGATACTAAAGCTGGCCATGGATTCGGAAAGTCGACCGAAATGGTTCTTGAAGAGTACAGCGACACTTTCTCCTTCATCGCAAAAGAAACAGGCGCTGTATGGAGCGAGTAAAACCATTGTAACCGTTCTAAGTTCACCTTCTACATGTAGCATTTTATTCTAAATTGATCGACGATAAAATAAAGAAAACTTATTCATGAACTTCGCCGAAGTCTTCAGGAGTTTAAGATTTCTAACCGATTATTTAGCCTTATCTGCGTGCCCCCTAACCCTTGCGCTGCGTTGTGATCACCCTATCAATCTGGGTGGACCGTTTTCCACATTCGAGCCGTTAGAAATTTTGCTGTTGTCCGCCCACTCTAATCCTTAACCAATCCCCTTCTCAATCTATTAGCTGGGCTAATGCACTCTCCGTCGACAAACCACTCAGAGCTGAGAATCTCAGCCTGAGATAAAACTATTTTTCTAGATTCACTATTGTTGCCCACTTTTGTCTTTTTTTTTCTTCAGCAAACTTGTTCTGATCATCCTTTGTCGTAGATATTGAAATCGGGATGACAAAATCGAGAAGAACAGTCGATCAAATTCGCCGGGATAGATTTCTGCGACGAGGTCCTGGTGGCCTTTTATCACGTGAGTTTTTTTCAGCTGAACAGGAATTACACCTTTTTAGAGAAAGACAAGGAAAATCTCGGCATCCAGCAAGAATCCTTTGATGAAACTGGCGACAGCCGATGGAGTGATATAACTATGACCTCTTCTGTCGCGGATACCACTCGCAAACCGATCAAGGAATGAGATAGCAATCCTTTATTTTTCAAAAGATACCTTTACTCTAGTTACAGAAGTCCCTATCTCATAAAAGGAAATCGCACTGAATGTGGGCAAGCGTAAGTCGGAGACGATAACTGCCGGACGCTCTAATTGGGAGATTACCGACGAGCAGTCAACTCTGCGCAACGAGGACACGAAAAGTCCTCCTGCGAAGCGACGGTCCAACGAAGCTAAAGATGCGGAAGACGATAAGAATGCGGAGAGAGAAAAGCGTGATCAAGAAAATAAAGAAATTATGGCGAAAGTGAATGCATTCCGCGAACAGTGGGAAAAAGATCAGGCAGGTTACGATGAGCACAATAGAAAAGTCGACGAGTATATGGCAGAGAGAAAAGAAAGACAAGCAGCTCGAGAAGAAAAGAGAAGAATCAAGGAAGAGAAACGAGCCGAAAAGCGAGCGGCGAAAGAGGAACGGGCGGCAGAAAGGTTGAGACTTCAACGAGACATGGCAGCAAAAAAAGAATCTACCGCTGAAATTCTGACGGAGAAAAATGACGAGACAAGGACAATTGTCCCCGAAAATTCCGCAAATGATCCTGTCAATGATAATCTCGTAGAGAATAATGAAAAGACGAGAACGATTGCTCCCAAAGACTCCGATACTGGTTCTGATACTTATCTCGTTGAGCAGCAGGTTGAACCGAGCAGTGCTGAGCCTTCGAACCGCACGTATACGATTGAGAAAGCTCCAGAAAGCAATGATTCGTCTGTAACGAAAAGTCCAGGCGTTTCAAGAACTATAAACTCATCAGAAATCAGCGTTTTTTCTCCGAAAGAAAAATCAACTCCTATACGAGCGAAAGAAGTTTTTCAGAAGCCGAAAAAGCCGACTAAACTTGCGGAAAAAGTGAAAAGTATTCCGACTCCGGAAATCAGAGAAGCCAATCATGACCCGGACTCAAATCAATCTGGCGGAGATACATATATTCTCGACAGCCCGGAGCTTATGATTGATGAGGAACGTGCATTAACGTCAGATGATGACCAGGAGCTCGTCGGTAATGAACAGAAAGTTGTAGAGACGACCAGCACACAACCCGAAAAAAGGAAAAGAGGTCGACCAAAACGAGTGCGATCCGGAAAAAGAGGACGACCAAAAAAAGTGTTGAGTAGCTCTCCAACTGAAGGCCGTCGCAAGAAAAAGGGATTTGTTGAAGAGGCAAGCTCAAAGAAGGACAAATCATTCAAAAAGCCCGAAGAGGAAAAAATACCGGAAACTCCTGAGAGGCCCAATCTCTCTCACTCTGAGCTCGATCCCGGTATAATAGAGGCGTCACTTGGCGATAAAGATGTTCCTGTCTTCGACGATCAACCTCCTGTGCTTGACGAATCTGACAAAAACGTATCAGAATCAGATGATGATATTCCGCTACCGAACAAAACCAAAAAGGGACGGCGAAAATCTGCTCGCTTTTCTCTAGCTCCTGATGAGGTGCGTACATTTAATCCTGACCCGGAAGAACATCCTCCAAAACGTGGCAGGCAGAAAAATGCAAAGAAAGAAAAGCGTCGCAGTGTTGTTGCCCGTGACGAGATCCGACAACAACGATGCGAGTCTCCAGATGCGTCGATTCTCCTGGATCACGTGATTGAACCGAAAACCCCGCCAGTAGGTGTTCGACGATCGCGGCGTATACGATTTCTTCCTAACTCGCGACCACCAACGAATGACTTGAGAGATATTCAGCCGATGTTGACAGAAGATCAAATCAAGAAAGGCGACTTTGGTTTCATCAAGGAAATCGACCTTCATCGCCAAATGCCAAAGAAGATCAACAAAAATGATCCTTTTTCGATGAGTAAGTTCGAGCGCATGAAACTGTATAGCGGACTCGACCAGGGAGAGCCGTGTGATGAGATTTGGGCCGAAGCAAAGCTCAGTTGGGAAATTGGAACCGTCGCGAGTGCAGAGGACGTCGTCGAGAGAGAAGATGGTAAAACTTACAGGTTTTTATCGTCTGAGAAGAACGATAAGTGGAGATTCGGATGTGCACCAGGAGCAAAGACCAATTTAGCTATTTATGGAGTGGAGTTTGCTCAATTTTACATCAAAACCAAATTCACCTGTTCGTCGATGGGTCTTTCCCAGGGTTCTCTTCTCTTTTCGCAATGTGCTCTAAGTAAGTACCGGAGGCTTATAATCTTTTATTTATATTAACATTTTAGTGCAAGAATCGACGGGAAAGAACGAGTTTCTGACCTACAATGTTCTTTATGGCGAGATTAAGCTCAGAACGGACAAAGAGAAGGTTACATACCGAGCTGGAGAGTCTTTTAATATCCTACCAAACACCAAAGACTACGAATTGAGGGTAATTGCCTCTAAATTATATATTTCGTAAGCATATTAACTTTAGAATACACGGCAGAACCTAACTGAGCTCGAGTGGGAACTGATAACTAGATGTGACTTTTCTACGGAAGCTGCAAGTGAGCTGTCTCATTTTGGTTAGAATCAGCATTTTACAAATTTTAAACTTAAATATTAAGAGAGCACCACAGACGACTAATCGCCACACAAGTTGTGACACATCACCAGGCAGTGCTTATTTTAAAGT